>CAVNYN010270614.1:37493-55784 GCA_963692815.1 Nyctanthes arbor-tristis | reverse complement strand
CTTGAAGTTGAAGGATTCGAGTTGGACAGAGACAGAGAGGAGAGGAGGGAAGTTGATTTAGGGATAGAGTTTAGTTTGCCTTTGAATTAGTTTTGTTATTTTAAGAACTCAAATTTTGAATAAATTAACGTATTAAAGTTAGTTAAAATTTTAACAAAAGGGTACTCGTCAGGATAGTTAAGGTTTATTATTTCTATTTTGAGTATCTGGGATCAAACATTCACCAGCTCACTACTTAAGTTAAAATTTTTTTTGAAAAAAAAAATAATAATAAATAAATAAATCGGGTATCGGGTTAGGGCGGGTTGAGGCAGCCAACACCCGACCCTAACCCGATAAGAATTCGGGGATAAATCATTCACCTCCTACCCGACTCAATACTTAACGGGGTGGGTGCCCACAGATATCGGGTAATACCCCTCTCGTTGTCATTCCTAGTCCTAATGTATGTACCTTTTCTTACACCACCATGTGCCATCTCTATAATAATGGACTTTCTATTTATAAAGAGTATATTTAATATCTTACAAAATATTTTTAAATTTAAAGAGTAAAATTTTTTCTGTACTCCAAAAACTCTCTATTTTTTACTATTTATAAATATGGGTAAATTCGAAACAAGGATTACAAAATACGGCTTTCTAATGTATTTTTGAATCTTTGTTAAAAAGTAAAGTATACCCTAGACACACACACACACACACACACATACACATATATATATATATATATTTTTTTTTAGCAATACAAACTTACCATTTCACTAAGACTTGGTTAACTGCCAAATAAATGTACAAGATTATACATACGGTCCTCTTATTACAGTACAGAGAAGATAATACAAAATACACAATCAAGTGGATGACAGTAAAGTCACAAGGGCCACTGTCGACATCGAGTAATAACTGCAAAGATACTGTTTGTTCGACACGTGGTAAGCCAGCCAAATTGGTACCAAATAATTCCATGGCTCGTCCCGCATCGGTGCACCACTTCCTGGCTGGCTGCTGATCCGCAAGGCCCTATCGAGGAAAGGAACGTCCTGGGCACAGCTAAATTGAGTATACCACTTATTTGAAATAGAGATAGTAATATTACGCCTATTACAAATTTATTATCGGTTAATGATTGAAACATAGGTTACTTGACATTTTACCAAACTAGTTAATCTACCCGTGGGTTGCATGGAAAATACATATACTTCTCTAAAACAAACTAAAGTAAACAATTAATTAAATGATAAAAAATAAAAGTGAACAAAATTAACACACCACGTAGTTAGTATTATCCGATTACTATTAGGGTGAACGAAACTAAAAATAGAAAAATAAGTGAGACATCAACAATATTAACTTGACATCAGATTTCTAATTCCCTTAGGATGTCAGTTTTAAGAGGGAAAAATTAACCCACCACTTAGTTAGTATTATAAATATATAGATTAATATTATGTGAACGAAAATAAAAACAGAAAAATAAGTGAGACGTCAACAACATTAGCTTGACATCAGATTCCTAATTCCCTTAGGATGCTAGTTTTAGGAGGGAAAAATTAACTCACCACTTTGTTAATATTATAAATATATAGATTAATATTAGGGTGAACGAAAATAAAAATAAAAAAATTAATGAGATGTCAACGACATCAGCTTGACATCAGATTCCTAATTTCCTTACGATGCCAGTTTTAAGAGGGAAAAATTAACCCACCACTTAGTTAGTATTATAAATATATAGATATAGATTATTATTATTAGTGTGAACGAAAATAAAAATAGAAAAATAAATGAGATATCAACAACATCAATTTGATATCATCATACATCAGATTCCTAATTCCTTTAGGATGCCAGTTTTAGGCGAGAAAAATTAACACACCACTTAGTTAATATTATAAATATATATATATATATATATAGATTATTATTATTATTATAGTGAACAAAAATAAAAACAGAAATATAAATGAGATATCAACGACATCAGCTTGACATTCTTAACATCAGATTCCTAAGATATATAGATTGTTTTTAGGATGAACGAAAATAAAAAAGAAAAATAAATGAGATATCAACGATATCATCTTGACATCAACATGATATTAGATTCTTAATTCCCTTAATATGCCAGTTTAAGGTGGAAAAAAATTAACCCATCACTTAATTAGTATTATAAATATATATAGATTATTATTATGGTGAACGAAAATAAATACAGAAAAATAAATTAGATATCAATGACATCAGCTTGATATTATCATGATATCAAATTCTTAATTCCCTTAGGATGCCAGTTTTTGGCGAGAAAAATTAACTCACCACTTAGTTAGTATTATAAATATATATAGATTATTATTCGGGTGAACGAAAATAAAAATAGAAAAATAAATCATACATCAATGACATTAGCTTGACATAATCACGATATCAGATTTCTAACTCCCTTAGGATGCTAGTTTTAGGCGGGAAGAATTAACCCACCATTTAGTTAGTATTGTAAATATATATAGATTATTATTAGGGTGAACGAAAATAAAAACGGAAAAATAAATGAGATATCAACTACATCATCTTGATATCATCATAACATCATATTCCTAATTCCATTAAGATGCCAGTTTTAAGCGAGAAAAATTAACTCACCACTTAATTAGTATTATAAATATGTAGATTATTATTAGGGTGAATGAAAATAAAAATAAATAAATGAGATATCAACGACATTAGCTTGACATCAGATTCTTAATTCTTTTAGTATGCCAGTTTTAAATGGGAAAAATTAATCCACCACTAAATTAGTATTATAAATATATAGATTATTATTAGGATGAACGAAAATAAAAACAGAAAAATAAATGAGATATCTACGACATCAGCTTGACATCATCATTTCATCAAATTCCTAATTTCCTTAGGATGTCAGTTTTAGACGGAAAAATTAACCCACCACGTAGTTAGTATTATAAATATATAGATTATTATTTGGGTGAACGAAAATAAAAGCGGAAAAATAAATGAGACATTAACGACATCAGGTTAACATCATCATGAAATCAGATTCATAATTCCCTTAGAATGTCAGTTTTAAGCAGGAAAAATTAACTCATCACTTAGTATTATAAATATATAGATTATTATCAGGGTGAACAAAAGTAAAAACAGAAAAATAAATAAGATATCAACGATATCAGCTTGATATCATCATGATATTAGATTCCTAATTCTCTTAGCATGCCAGTTTTAGGTGAGAAAAATTAACCCACCACTTAGTTAGTATTATAAATGTATATATTATTATTAGGATGAACGAAAATAAAAACACAAAAATAAATGAGATATCACTGATATCAATTTGATATCAGATTCTTAATTCCTTTAGGATGCCCGTTTTAAGCTGGAAAAATTAGCCCATTACTTAGTTGGTATTTTAAATATATAGATTATTATTAGGGTGAATGAAAATAAAAACAGAAAAATAAATGAGATATCAACGACATCAGCTTGATATATCATGACATCAAATTCTTAATTCCTTTAGAATGTCAGTTTTAAGGGGGAAAAATTAACCCACAACTTAGTTAGTATTATAAAGATATAAATTATTATTAGAGTGAACGAAAATAAAAATAGAAAAATAAATCAGACATCAACGACATCAGTTTGGTATCATCATGATATCAGATTCTTAATTCCCTTATGATGCCAGTTTTTTGCTAGAAAAATTAACTCACCACTTAGTTAGTATTATAAATATATAGATGATTATTAGGGTGAACGAAAATAAAAATAGAAAAATAAATGAGATATCAACGATATCAGCTTGATTTCATCATGATATTAGATTCCTAATTCCCTTAGGATTCCAGTTTTAGGTAGGAAAAATTAACCTACCACTTCGTTATTATTATAAATATATAGATTATTAATACGGTGAACAAAAATAAAAACAAAAATAAATAAGATATCAATGACATTAGCTTGACATCATCATAATATCAGATTCTTAATTTAGGCAGAAAAATTAACCCACAACTTAATTAGTACTATAAATATGCAGATGGCTTCCAATTAGATTGCTGAGCTTTAATGGCCAAATATTAGATTACTAAACTTTCACTTTATTGTAAGTACACCCATTTTTTTGATTCAAAAGAGATCGGAAGAGCGCACGTCTCATGGTCATCAATTTGATCATTAACTTTGAATAGATAGCAATTAAGTCATTATATTAATAAGTTGTATTACTTAACAAAAATTGATGACATGACACGACATATATCAATACGGGCTACTTTTTTTTGTTCTCACATATTCACCAAATTAAAATCCAAACATATATTTGGGTTTACAGCAATCCCGAAGCCATGATCTTTATTTGGGTCTCCCTTTGGTAGTGGAACAAAATAGGAGAAAGTCTTTTAATTATATTAGAGGGTGGGTTTGGAAGAAGTTGGCGGGATAGAATACAAATTTACTCTCCACTGCCAGAAAAGAGGTGTTGATTAAATCCGTGGTTCAAGCCATACCAACATATCTTATGAGTTTATTCAGGTTTCCCCGAGCACTATGTAATGATCTTCAAAGCCTGATGCTTAAGTTCCGGTAGGGAGTTAAGGGTGAGAGGTAAAAAATGGCTTGGGTGAAGTGGGATGATATGTGTGAAAAGAAGATATATGGTGGGCTGGGTTTCAGAGAGTTAGGGTGTTTTAATCAAGCTCTTGTAGCGAAATAAGTGTGGAGATTGATGGAAACCTCGGACTCTTTGGCGGCACAGGTATTGAAGGCCAAATATTTCCCTCAATGTGAGATTCTACAAGTGAGGGACAGACATGAGTCTTTTTATATATGGAAGAGTTTCGTGTGGGAGAAAGAGGTGATCAAGAATGGGATTCCCTGGCGCGTCATCTCGGGAACAAATATTGACTTTTACCAAGATCCTTGGTTGCCTAGACCTTCTTTGTTTAGACCTTCTTTATTTAGGCCCATTTCAATACCAGATCTAGGGGGTCCAAAAGGTGGAGGAGTTGCATACGGTAGGGGATGAATGGAATGAAAGTTTGACGTTGAAGGTTGATTAAAAAATAATCAAAAAAGTAGTTGTTTGTTAATTAATTGCATGAAATATTTGGCATGTGATTTGATTTTAATTTAGACTTAGTTAAAGATTTATGAAGATTTCTATGATCTCTTTGTTTAGTAGTTATATATGAAGTAGTGAAAAATAATGTAGTTAAGATTTTTTTGCAACTTTCTATCTCTTGAAAGCCTATAAATAGGCACATTCACTTGTGAGAGTAGTATACAAGAAAAATAATATTTCCTGTATTTTTCTCTCTTCCTTTACTTTCATGCAATCATTTTATTTCTTTTCAAGTTTCCAACATTTATGGTATCAGACCAGTGTTATAGAAAGTGAGTAGAGAGTGTAAACATGTGAGTTGAGTGAAACACTTTGATAAAAAGCTTCATGGCCAACAACGGTATTGCAATGGGTGCTGCACAGCCACTTATCCCTATTTTCAAAGGAGAATGTTATGAATTTTGGAGCATTCGTATGAAGACTTTACTTAAATCTCAAAATCTTTGGGACTTAGTAGAAAATGGTTATACATATCTTGAGGAAGAGGGAGATCGCGGGAGAACAAGAAAAAAAGATTCCAAGGCATTGGTGATCATTTAGCAGGCTATCCAAGACAGCATCTTCTCAACGATAGCAACAACGACCACTTTGCAGAAAGCATGGTAAGTTTTGAAAAAGGAGTTTCAAGGTGATTCAAAGGTCATTGTTGTAAGGTTGCAATTACTTCCACGTGACTTTGAAACATTGTTTATGAAAATCGGAGAATCAGTTGCTAATTTTTTGTCAAGAGCAATGGAAATAGTCAATCAGATGAGATCTTATAGTGATACGATAACTGACCAGACCATGGTTGACAAGGTATTGAGAAGCTTGGCTCCAAAATTTGATCATGAGGTTGCTGAAATAGAAAAATCTAAGGATTTGTCAAATTTTTCATTTGATGAACTAATGGGGTCGTTGTAAGCCCATGAGTAAAAAATTAATAGATCACTTGAAAAGGATGAAGAAAAGACATTTCAAATGAAGAAGGCAACTACCAAAGCTGGAAAAGCTGAAAGTTCATTAAGTGGAGGCTGAAAGTTCATTAAGTAGACGTCGTGGAAGAGGTGAAAGATGAGGATACCGTGGACATGGGTAGAGAAAGAGGTAGAGGTCGATCCAACGGGCAACAAAGGCAGTCCAGTGAGCAAAGAAACTACAGAATTAGTATTCAGTGCTATGAATGCAAATAGTATAGCCATGTAAAAGCTGGTTGTCTATACAAAAATCATACATGAGTTATGCAGTAGGAAATGAAGAAGAAAGTATCTCTTTATGGCTCATTTTACATTAACAATGAGTCAAGTGAAGTTTGGTTGTAGACTACGGTCGCTCAAACCATATGACTGGCACAAAATCCTTGTTTAAGGAACTTGATAAGACACAGAAGATGGAGGTACAGCTTAGCAATAGCAAAGAAATACAGGTAGAAGGGAAATGTAGAGTTAGCATTAAAACTACCCATGGTAATGTAAAAATATTGCATGACGTTCAGTTTGTACTTGATTTGGGATATAATTTGCAGAGTGTGGGACAATTAATAACTGGTGGGTATTCAGTTTTAATTGACGATGATGCATGCTGTATTAAAGAGAAGAAGTCCAGCCATACATTGATCAATATCATTATGACTCTAAACAAAATGTTCCCGTTGGAAGTTTCACATATGGGAAATTTTGTTTTTGCTGTTGATGGAAAAGATGACTCCACTTTATGGCATTTGCGATATGGGCATCTTAACATCAAAGGTATGAAATTATTAGATTATAAAGGTATGGTTCTTGGACTATCAAATATTGACTCTATTGAATTATGTGAGGAATGCATATATGGAAAACAAACCAGAAAATCATTTCCTGTTGGAAAGGCTCAGAGAGCTTCAAAGTGTCTTGAATTAATTCATGCCGATTTATGTGGCCCTGTGCAATCTAAATCTTTTTATGAGAGTCGTTATTTATTGCTTTTTACTGGTGATTATAGTCTCATGAGTTGGGTTTATTTTCTAGAAAACAAGTCAGAGGCTTTTGAGAAATTCAAGCACTTGAAAGCAAAAGTTGAGAAACAAAGTAGATTTTGCATCAAAGCTCTTCGTACTGACAGAGGTGGAGAATTCTTGTCCAAAGAATTTGATCTTTTCTGCAAAGAAAATGGCATTCACAAGGAATTGACAGCCCTTACACTCTGGAGCAAAATGGAGTTGCGGAGAGGAAAAATCGAACACTCGTTGAAATGGCAAGAAGCTTACTACGAGCAAAGGGACTTCCAAATGAATTTTGGGCTGAAGCTATGGCAACGATAGTGTATTTACTGAATATTTCTCCCACAAAAGCCGTTATTAACCGAACTCCATTAGAAGCTTGGCATGGCACAAAATCATCTATGAGTCATTTAAAAGTTTTTGGTTGTATTGCTTATACTTTGGTAAACTCTCATATTCGTCAAAAACTAGATGAAAAGTCTGAAAAATGTATTTTTATTGGTTATTGTATTCAATTCAAAGTATATAGATTGTATAACCTTTTTAATGGCAAGATTTTGATAAGGATGGATGTAGTATTTAATGAAAAGGCAAGCTAGAATTATCATAGAAGTGAAGAGAAAATGCAAAAACATATGCCTTTACTTGATAGAGTCTCTTTAAATGAAGGTCAAGGGCCGAAAACAACAAATACACCAGCTGGTTCTTCTGTGGCATCACCTATTTCATCTTATTTAGCATCACCAAACTCTTCATCTAGCCTTGAAGAGTCTTCAGATTAAATATCACCAAGGAAGTTCAGATCTTTAGCTGATATATATGCATCATGTCAATTTGCTCTTACTGTTGCAGATCTTATTATTTATGAAAAAGTAGCTAAAAAAGAAGAATGGCAGAAAGCAATGATGGAGGAGTTGGCAGCAATTGAAAGAAATAAAACCTAGGAAATGGTGGACTTACTAGAAGGAAAAAATGTAATTGGTCTGAAATGGGTATTTAGACTAAAGTTTGGTGAAAATGGAAACATACAGAAACATAAGGCTCGGTTCGTGGCAAAAGTATATGCACAGCAATATGGTGCAGATTTTGAAGAAACATTTTTCTCTGGTGGCCCATCTCAAAACTGTTAGAATTGTCTCATTATTAGCAGCGCAACTACAGTGTCATGTTTATCAATTTGATGTCAAGTTGGCTTTTCTAAATAAAGAATTACAAAAGGAAGTTTATGTAACTCAACCAGAAGGCTTCATCATTGAAGGCAAAAAAACAAAGGTATACAAATTGAGAAAGACATTATATGGCCTAAAACAGGCTCTCTAGGCATAACTCTATGGAGCCCGACAGAAGTATACAACCAAAGTTTACAGTATCTAGAAGCATACCATGGAGAGAATATGAAGGAACATTGGGTTCAATGGCAGAGACTCGAGAGTGGACAATGTGGTTGTCTTGCGGCCGAGTGTTCAAGTGACCAGTGGGGTTTTCTTGGTGACAGATGCGGCGGTGGGCTCCAAAAAAGTTGGATTGGAAGGGTTTGTGAGGCAGGGTCATCTAATTCTTGGTGCCTTCACAGTGCGACTGGCGTGGCAATCTTCGGTGAAGAAGTGGAAGCGGTTGCATGCCGATTGAAGGTTCGTCTTATTGTAGAGTAGAACTAGGAATAGCAACGGCGGGTAGGATTGGCAACGGGGCGGGTATGCCTTCCCACCCCGTTAAGAAAATACTAAAACGACGGAAACTACATAAAAAACCTATCCAAAATATCATACATCAAGTCCAAATTATCAATGTGATTCAACTACATGTCAAAATTTAAACCATCAAACATTCAACCACACATGACACATCAAATTTAAAGTTATTTTAAAGAAACTCAAATGTTGAATTATGTATTAAAATTAGCTAAAAATTTAACATAAAGAATATTAGGAAAAGTGGTCGAAGTACATTGATTTAATTTTGGGTATAAGTGTTCAAATCCTCACGGGGCTCTTCTCCTATACCAATTTTTTTTTTAAAATTTTTTATAATTAAAAAAAATGCTATTGGGTATCTGGTTGGGGCAGTCAATACCCGTCCCCAACCTGATAAGAGTTTGGTGCGGAGAATTTTACCATGTACTCGTCCCAATACTTAACA
Organism: Nyctanthes arbor-tristis; assembly: GCA_963692815.1. Taxonomy (NCBI): domain Eukaryota; kingdom Viridiplantae; phylum Streptophyta; class Magnoliopsida; order Lamiales; family Oleaceae; genus Nyctanthes; species Nyctanthes arbor-tristis. The sequence continues at coordinate 46,549 of CAVNYN010270614.1, read as the reverse complement.
GGGTGGGTATTACTCTCCCTGTTCAGGGTGGGTACCCGCGACTATCGGGTTTCAGGTGTAAAACTGCAATTCCTACCCATGGGGACCTACCCCCGATTACCCGTCTCGTTAAGTATTGGAACGGGTACGGAGCGAAAAGTTTCGCCCCTAATTCTTATCGGGTCAGGGATGGATATCGGCTGCCCCGACCTGATATCTAATAGTTTTTTTTTTTAAATTATAAAAAAAATTGATATCGAAGAAGAGTTAGTGAGGTTTTAAATAGTGATATGTCTTAATTACTTTGCTCATTGTTCTTTTTGTTAAACTTTTAGCTAACTTTAATAGTTCATTTTTTTGGAATTTTCTTAATGGGGCGGGTAATGGGTATTTTTCTTGTACCCACCCGGAATCACCCCCGACCAGTACCCAATTTGGTATGAGGCGGAAGTTTCGTTAATGGGGTGGGGCGCCGGTTGTGGATGAGATTCAAATGGATGCCCTTCCTGTGGTGCATGGTGTTGGGAACCCAGGGTGTATGACCATGTTGGCTCCTACATATCGTCATATTTGCCTCCTAATAGAACAAGATGGATGCTCGACATGCAAACATATTTCTCATGAGGATAATGACGTCGCTCATAAATTAGCACACTATGCGATTTTGTCCCAGGCAAATCACTTTTGGTTTGATAATATCCCTTATTTTATTTCTTTGTACATGAACAATGGCTGATTCATGTTAATGAAGTATTTGTTTACTCAAAAAATAAAAATAAAAATCCAAACCTATAAACAAGAGGTGTGTACTCAAAGGCCAAGGTGAGAGGGGCCAAAAAAAAAAAAAACTACCATCAACATATAACTCAATGAGCAAAGTAATGTATAATTAGCAAAATAATAATAATAACAATGAAGAAAAAGAAATTCTTTTTCTTTTTTTTGGCTTAAGAGAATGAAATTCTTGTATAAAATCTTGATACAAGAGAAATAGAAAAGATAAACGTACACCAGATATGTCATTCTTGCCCCCAATGTCATCATGCAAACATACAACAAAGAATAATACTACCTTCGTCCCAAACAGATGGTTCTATTCATTTTTCACGTAGATTAAGTAAAGTTTATTTAATAGTATTAGAAAAATAAATTTTAATATCATTTAACTATTATACACTTTCATTTATTAATTATTTCACTTTAATAATTCTATTTTTTTTATAATCATAGACATTAAATATGGGCATACAAGAGAACTAAATACTTCAAATACTTTTGAAAAAAGAAATTGGAACGTATTTTGAGACAACATCTTTATTATATTTTGGATTTTAATAACATTTTCTCTTCAGCCATTAAAGAAACTAAAGGGAAATCTTTTATGTGGAAAAGCATTCAAACCGATTTCTCAAATATCATCTAGCCAAATATATCAAATCTCAAACTTGCCATTCGGTTTTTGCAGAGAGAGGCAAAAAGCAACGAAACAAAGATGAGATACTGAAATTTAACGCAAATTTTCAGAGAGGAAGGGGCTGAGACGGTGGCATGGTGAGTTGGAATTTGAGACTTTGTTCTACATATGTGATGAGTACAAAATTGAAGAAATAAAAATCAATTAAAAACTAATGAATAGAAAATACAACAAGGTTAACTTTTATCCCCCTATGTACAAATGGCGGAAGATCATTAGGAACTTACACACAGTAAGCCTCCTGTATGTCGGGTCTATACAGTTGACTAAATAATCTCCCGTAATGTGTATGTTTGGCGGGATAATCTCACAATACATATGACAGGAGATCGGGACTGAACGACATAATGATCTTCCTCCATGTATAAGTATGACAGGATAATCTCACTATATATCTGGCGGGAGATATTTTATGCTATCTTGGAGTTCTAATTAATTTGAATTTAGATTAGGGTTTTTACATTTAGCGTGTGTGATTACAAACGATTTTCCATGGAAAATGAGTTTTTCCACTTAAATTCCTACTTTTATAGTGTTTGATTGACTTTTTTTCTCAGGAAATCATTTTCTCACTTTTGGTCACGTGACCACATTTTTCTTGAAAACAAGGAAAATATTTCCCATGGGATGTAGGTTTTTTGTTTTCTAGGTAATTCACATTTTTTCTCGAGAATTTCACTTTCAATCAAATGCTTTACAATTTATTTTCTATAGAATTCAATTACCGGTAATTCAATTGACGAGAAAATATTTTCTTTCCTAGTAAATTTCATTCTTGCAATCAAACGCATCCTTAGTAATTTGGAGTACGTGATAAAGAGAAAAGAAAAACAAATAGGGTTAATTACACCAAATGTTCCCAACCTTTCAAATTTGTTGAGATTATATTTCTAACATTTAATTTTACTTGTGAGGGTCTCTAACCTTTCAAAAGTGTTACATCTGAGAGCTTTTTGACGATTTCCATCCATTTTCACTGTTAAAAGTAGGGTATTATCGTAAAATGCTAAAAATTGAATATTTTAATGTTATTAAAAAAGAGGAGGGAGGAGTCTCCCCCCTGTGCTACTGGAAATGGAAGCACTTTTACTGCCATTTCTGACCAAAAAGGGGGATCTCCCCCTTCTTTTTTTAAAGAAACATTAAAATATTCAATTTTTGATATTTTACGATAATACCCCTAACTTTAATGGTGAAGATGGATGGAAATCGTCATAAGGACCTCAGGTGTAACACTTTTGATAGGTTAGGGACCCCCACAAGTAAAATTAAAGGTTATAGACGTAATCTCAATAAACTTGAAAAGTTAGAGACGTTAGGTGTAATTAACCCAAACAAATATATATGCGTTGGGTGTCTTATAATGTAATGGAATTATGGCAATTTATTAATGTCTATTTTTCAATAAAATACTCATTGAATGAAATATATCCGACTCAAGGATAGAAAATAATCAGGGGAACACTATTCAAGACACATGGAGTAGAAAAATAACGAGCCTTACGAAAAATAAATGTTATTTTTCAATAGACATTACATTATAATACACCCATAACATGGATAAATAACATGTACATGTCACTTTTATTAGGTTGCATAATTTCATTGGATTGGATGGTGAAATTTTCCGATTATCACCTAATAAAATTGTGTCACATGTACACGTCATTTATTTATATCTCAATTTTATGTCTCCCTTAAATTGCTCTTTTTTAATATTAAAATCAATGTCATAATAACATAAATGAGGGACATATTAGAAATTATGAAAAATTACAGGGGTACAATGATCTAAAAATATATTTCCGTATGGCTGGTTATTATATACATATATGTGCTTGAATTAATCTTTATTATTACTTTTTATTTTTAACTTTTCTCCTATTCGAAACTAATCATCTCTTTAGTATCACTTTCCAACCAGTTGTGTTAGTCAAAGTTCACCTATATGGCAGTTTAGGGATATAGGAGTTTTTGTGACTCGGCTATTTTCTATTTACAGTCGGGCTCCGTGACTCAATAGAAATCAGTGAGTCCATATTGGACTATTGGTGGCAAGTGTCTTTTTCCCCTCCTTTTGATTTGATTTGCTTGGTGAAATAATGTGTAGCGGACTTAACATAAAATCTTTCTCAATTATACGAGTTAATTTCACATATTGTCCCCAACCTTTCATTAAATTGTACATATAGTTTCTTTTAACGGTTTCTATCAATTTCACAGTTAACTTACCGAATAAATTACCATTATATCTCTTTATCATTTTAAATTAAGAAACAAAAAAATTTAAAAATATAAAAAATATAAATATTTTAATTAAAAAAAGAAAAAATGGGGGAGGGGGACTCTCTCCATTTTGGCTGCCGGAAATGGCCGCCTCCATTTCCAACAGTTTTTTCACAGAAGCGGAGGGGGAGAGGGGGCTCCGCTCCTTTTGGCTCCAGAAATTGCATCAAAAGTGCTACTGACAACACAAGGGCATACTCTCCCCCTCCAAAGGCTGTTGGAAATGTCAGCCATCTCCGATAGCCAAAAGGGAGAGCCCCCCCTTTTTTCTTTTTTCCTAAATTTTTGTTTCTTAAAATAATAAGGAATATAATGGTAATTTGTTCGAGGAATTAACGTTGAAATTGTCGGAAACTGTTAAAAGAGACTTTATGTGCAACTTAATGAAAGGTTGTAAACTAAGCGGGTTGACAAAAAGGTTAAGAACATAATTGATACTAAGTTCAAACGTTGGGGACAATAGGTGAAATTAACCCCAATCATATATTTATGTATCACCTATTTGTAGGAGATCTTTTCTGTTCCGATCTGTGTCAATTGGTTATTAAGGGTTTTTCATTCAAGATTATTATTGGCTATAAAATCTTACACGATCCCATCTAGTTAGCATACAAATGATTATTATGAAAATGTCCTAGAATTAACTGACATGGTATATTAAGAAAAAGCACTTACTTCTTAAAACAAAATATATACATATATATATATATATTTAAAATTACATATATCCTTTTGAAATATAACGCAAATAAATCTATAATACAAATTTGAACAATATACAAACTCTCTTATATAGGGATTAGAAATTATAATAAAATGTAGACACCAATGAGGTCTGGCTCATTTGGTTAGGGGCCTAGGCTGAAGTATTGGGATCTAAAGGTCCCAGGTTCGATTATCTTATATAGGGTATTGTCTACATTTTATTGTAATACGTGTTCCTACTATATATAAGACTTGTATTGTTGATTTTCTTGACGCTGTATTTCAGTAGTATAATTGTACTTTCAAAAAAAAATTAAATAAATAAAATGTGGACAAACCAGACATAGAGGACCTGAGGCTCTCTAAGTTGCAGACTCTAAATATTAGCCCTCTAATTAAACATACTAAGACCTCATTGTCATTGGCAAAACAATCTAAATAAAATATATAAAAAGAATGCTTAAAGATTACGAAATAATAATAAGTCATGTGCGGAACAATTTGATCTCCGTACGAATCAATCGATGGGGCACGTTCTTACATGTGGCCACTAGCATGCTACTAACATTTCATTTCCTCAATCTCCCAATTTTCAACTGCCTTTGTATAAAATATAACAAACTCTTAGCTAAAAAAAGAATTATCAAAAAGGATTTCATATTGCAACCACCAATACTAAAAATAACAAGATATATAAAAATATTTTGTAACTAATAAGGAACAAACTAACATGTCCCAAAGGTTTAACAAAATAAAGCACAACGGACACGGCGCCTTCGTCGCCCCATTTCCTTTGATCCGTTTAAGGGAATATTTTAAATTTGTGCATCCATTCCCCGATTCTCCTCTATAAATAAGCACTCCATTCTTCACCATAATCATTCAACTTTACTCCATCCATCCATCCTCTCGAATCGTAACTCACAAGCTCTCCCTTCTAGCCGAAGAAATGGCAGCTCGTCCGTACGCTACTACTCTCTTGTTCTTCGTACTTCTCCTCATCACATTATCGAGTGTGGCCGAGGTAATCTAAATTAATTTCTTTTGCTTTCTTTCACAAAACTTTCCCCAATCGTTTCATTAACTTTGCTGCTGTTGTTTGCTTTTCTAACAGGGATACAATAAGTTACGCCCTCGAGGTAGATCATTAATTATACAGCTTTTATTATTTTGTACATCTTTCATTTTCATCATCTTGACCAATTAACATTTTGTACTGAACAGACTGTAAACCGAGATGCTCCCATCGTTGCTCGGCGACTAAACATAGAAAACAGACGTGCATGTTCTTCTGTCTCAAGTGCTGTGCCAAGTGCCTGTGCGTGCCACCGGGCACTTCTGGCAACAAACAAACATGCCCTTGCTACAACAATTGGAAGACTCAACAAGGCGGCCCTAAATGCCCTTAAATTCGCCACTTCCTTCATTAACTACAATGAACGTGTTTGTTTTATTCTCTTACGTTTTTTTTAATGATTTGAATAATAATTTACTAATTTGTACTTGGGAAATATTGGGGTATTATACGATATTTCTAAGTTCAGATTTGTTCACTTTTCATTGTAGTGGTTACAATGTGTACTTAGGATACATTCTAGTACTACATGATGTTCACAAGTTCAAATTTGAAGTATGTATCGACTATTGTACCGGTTGTCTTACCTGAGTAGCAAGGTCTATGATTATGGGCCATTTCATTATTCTTTTATGGGGTTACCATTCAAACGGTCATTAAATCTTGATTTCTATTTAGCCGTTGAACTCAGTATTTTTATAAACAATCACTAAAATTCCCAAAAAAAGTTACCCATATCACAGCAAGTAGAAATGTGATGTCCTTCCTTGATAACCTTAAGTGCGTATCATATTTCTTATTGTTATGTTATGGTTTGGTGTCATTACATATAGTGTTAGATTGAGACCAGTTGTTTATTAGTCAGCATTTTGAACAGATATAAAAAGGGTAATATTTGAAGTTAGAAATACCAATTTTGGAAGGTTAGCAACGTAATCAATACGGATTGCACAATTTTAGAAGGTCAACAATTAACGCATTAATTACCTTATAAACAGGAATTTGCCGATTATAATATAAATAATCATTTCTAAACTTTCTTTAAAAAAATCATTTCTAAACTAAACAAATTTTAGAGCACAATCTCGTTCTAATCTAGTCATTTTAAAAAATTTTAAAAAGGTGACTTTTTGCAGCTAATTAATTACTAATGCGGTTGGATTTCGATAACAAAAAATTTAATGCATGATTATCTTTTCAATTTCACAAAATAACTGCAGATTACCATAAGAGCAATTTTATTGCCACTACAATTTTTCATTGGTACACCACAAATAATTAAAAATTTTTTATTTACTTAGATGCTCATTAACAAAATTACATCACTGGCCTTCCTTTAAATATATCATTTATTATTATTTTTTATTTGTGCACCACATCAACATCCATTTTGCTTCTTTATTTTCTTTTCTTCTGCTTCTCACGTGGAACAATCTCTGGGACTTGGGCTTGTTTGATTTCCGCGGCTGCCATGGGTATAGGGTTTTAAGGAAATTTTGATAACTTTGGTGAATTAGGTTACGACACTGATTTTCCATTCGGTTCCGATTTCTGCTCTAATCCGTGTAAGATGATAAGTTTGAACTTTTTGTTCTTTCTTTTTTTTTTTTTTTTTTTAATTATTTGAGGTTTCATTTTTTTTCTACTTTTGGAGTTTTCAGCATTAGGAGATACTTGAATTAAACAATGTCGCACTAAATATCATGCATAGCAAGTTGATTGATTGGGGGAAAGAGCAACTTCATATCCTGTAAAACCTTGGAAATAGCACCAAATCCCTTCCTAGCATACCCTACCCATCTTTTGCTTTTCAAGATATAATTTGAAACCAAATTCGCATCTTTAACCACAATTCAGATCTTTTCCAATTTAATCTATTCAACAAAAAGATTTTCTAAAACTAAAATACAAGTTCTCTTTGAATTTAAGGGGTTTAAAAATTAGAAGCTCTTACATGTGGAGGCTACGTTTTTTTACCTGGAGAGAAAGAGGAGTGGCCTCAAGGTGATGATTAAGAGAGGAGAGAATCGAGCGATATGGTGGATGATGGTTCCGGTGGTGGTGAATTGGAGATATGTGCACCACAATCGTTCCTTTCTTTTCTTCTTTCTTTCTTTTCCCCTTTTTTTTTCATTTTTTCCCTTTTAATCGTGTGCACCACATTTTTTTTTATTTTTGTTTTTCGTTTTTCTTATAACATTGGTGTAAAGTAAATTGTGGTGTCATTATCCATTTCAACTCAAAATGTAGTGGGCATAAAATGTAGTGTGCCAATAAACAATTGTAGTGACAATATAATTGTCCTTACCATAATCTTTTGTCCCTTTAGCATTTTTTCATTTTACCCTCCATAGCGTCCGATAATTACCATGTGCCTCCAATACCATCTACGGTTCAAAAACTGGCCAGGGACAAATTTGATTCAATATTATGAAAAACTTTTAAGAACTTCTGGAAAGTTTTTAAAAAATTTCTCACCTATATGGCGTGCATAGATAACGTAAGTGCAAGAGAAATTATGGTGATTTAATCTAAAATATTTTTCTCCCTAATTTAATAAATTAAACCCAGTAATTGAATCATTAGTAGATGGTTTCAGGGACTTTCTAGTATGTTCTGAATTTTTTGACTTTATGTTTCCATTATAAATGTGCGTCCACCTTCTTTGATTTCAGAGCCATGTTAGAATCAATATCTTAGTGGTAGACCATCAAGAAATTTTATAAGAGACGCGCTCTATCCTTTCTGCATTTGTGCATTTTTTAGTGTAAGATCAAAGTCGAGAACTCTAGCAGCAAGTTTTTTCTTTCGTCTTGTCATAGCTAGATCGATGGCCTCTCTCCTCATTTATCTACATGCTAATGCTAATGGTAACAGCCTTTAACTCGTATTTTTACATTTATTTTGTTGGATTTTTTTATTCTCTCGGATTCATAATTTGAATTTTTTTCCCCTTAATGTAGATCCCGTGAAGAGTCAAGATATACGAATTCTGATGTAAAAAGTTTTGGACATTGGAAGATTACTACTTTAATGAGTTGTATTATCTTCTTCTGCCCATATAGCTTGCTCATATTTTTCCATTGAACCATTTGGTTGAAGATGAAGCGTTCAAGGGGGTGAGAGAGAGGGAAGGGGGGGGGGAACGTTTGGGAGTGTGAAAAAGAAACTCGATCACAACAAAACCAAACCTTGATTGGGTTAAATTTGAAATGAGTCACTCCTTTTCTTCTTTGACCAGTTTATTGTAGCTTCAGTTCAAAGATTCAGGCTTAGTTTGGTATTACTGCAACTTCGTCAATAAGCACCTTCTACTATACTAGATAAAAAATCTTTTGTGAGAAGAATCATTTGATTGCAAGCATGGAATTCATTTGATTGAAAGTGAAATTTCTAAGAAAAAAGTGTGAATTACCTAGAAAACAAAAAACATACACCCTATAGGAAAATATTTTCCTTGTTTTCAAAGAAAATACGGTTACGTGACTGAAAGTTGGAAAATGTTGGGGGGGGGGGGGGGGGGGGGGGGGGGGGGGG
>CAVNYN010270614.1:0-37473 GCA_963692815.1 Nyctanthes arbor-tristis | reverse complement strand
CCCCCCCCCCCCCCCCCCCCCCCCCCCCCCCCCCCCCCCCCCCCCCCCCCCCCCCCCCCCCCCCCCCCCCCCCCCCCCCCCCCCCCCCCCAACGTTTGGGAGTGTGAAAAAGAAACTCGATCACAACAAAACCAAACCTTGATTGGGTTAAATTTGAAATGAGTCACTCCTTTTCTTCTTTGACCAGTTTATTGCAGCTTCAGTTCAAAGATTCAGGCTTAGTTTGGTATTACTGCAACTTCGTCAATAAGCACCTTCTACTATACTAGATAAAAAATCTTTTGTGAGAAGAATCATTTGATTGCAAGCATGGAATTCATTTGATTGAAAGTGAAATTTCTAAGAAAAAAGTGTGAATTACCTAGAAAACAAAAAACATACACCCTATAGGAAAATATTTTCCTTGTTTTCAAAGAAAATACGGTCACGTGACTGAAAGTTGGAAAATGTTCCCCCCCTCCCCCCCCAAAATGTCAATCAAACACTACAAAAGTAGGAATTTAAGTGGAAAAATTCATTTTCTTGGAAAATCTTTAGTAATCAAACAAGCTCTTAGTTTTTTATAAACATTTTTATTAAAATTGCTGTAAGGTATAAAAACAGTTTTTGAATGCTTGATAAATTTAACTATATTATTACAATATCGGTTTAAAATTAATAAAAAATACTTGATTTAAATATCTTTATTTATTTTTATATACATGGTATCCTTATTATTTTTCTTTTATAAATAATAATATGTAATTTTTATAAAATATCGACAAACAATAATTGAAAGTGAAAAGCTATTTGAAATTTCTTTTTGATGGAAAAAATTATTTGAAATTCACTAATTAATAAAAACACACAAAAAATAAAATAGTGCACAATCAAATAAATTATGATTCAGTGGGAAAATTTAAATAAAATAAATTGTGACATAAGATGGTTTGTATATTTTCTCAACGTTTATCAAATATATCAAAAGTATAAAATTAAATATAGGGCTAAATTCGACATGGGTTAATTTCACAAAATGTCCCCAATCTTTGAGTTAAGAATCGATTAGGTACTCAATATTTTTTTCGTTCTCCTGGGTCCCCAACCTTTCATAAATGCGCGCAACGGGTCTCTTTTGTCATTCTTCCCTCAACTTTTCATGGAAATAATGATTATACCCTTTAACTTTTTAATTTTAAAAACAAAATATTTAAAAATATTAAAAAAATTTAAAAAAAAAAAAAGAAAACACCCCTCTCCTCCTAAGAGGGTCGCTGGAAATGGTCGCAGGAGCCATTTCCAGCGGTCAAAAAGCTTATGGAAACGACAACATTTATGGGGGGTGAATCCCCCCTATTTTGCTGTCAGAATTGGCAGCAACCGGTATTTTTAGCTGCCGGAAACTGCAGCATTTTTGCTGCCACTTTCTGCTGGGGTGGATACCTTCCATTTTACTGTTATTTCCAGCAGCACTTATGGGGGGTGGATCTTCCAATTTTGCTGCCGGAAATGGGCACCAAAATTTTTTGGGGGGGGGGGAGTTCACCCCATAAGTGCTGCCGAGAACGGCAGCAGTTTTCTGCTATTTCCATTTCTGGCAGCTTTTTGGCCCACAGAAATGGCCGCAGAGGTGAGGTGGGGTGGGTGTTTCTTTTTTTTTTAAATTTTTTTGTTATTTTTAAATGTTTTGTTTTTAAAATTAAAAAGCTAAATGGTATAATCATCATTTTCCATGAATAGTTGAGGGAATAGTGGCAAAAGGGACATGTTGTGTGTATTTATGAAATGTTGAGAACTCAGGAGAGCGAAAAAAAGTTAGAAACCTAATCGATTCTTAACTCAAAGGTTGGTGACCTTTTGTGAAATTAACTCTTTAATTCGACATTTAACTATTATTAATTGTAGAAGTTAAAACAAAGTTGAGAAGTTACATTTTTACTACCAATTGCATTCTCTTGCCATGGTCTACCAAATTCGGGCAGGAGATCAAAATAATTTCTATTGCTTTTCAAAATCTACTCTAGTATCTTATTTTTTCTCCAATATTCATTTTTTCTAAAATTTACCAAATACTTTCATCAGTTATACTTCTTACCAAAATCAAAGTTAGCCATCTACCAGCAATCACAAATGGAGTCTCAATATCAAATACTATCTCTGTCCCACAAAGATAGGACGGTTGGTAATTTACGTAAATTAAGAAACAGTGGGTAATTTTGTTATAACAGTAATTTTATAGGTGTTTTTCCAATTTTAACCTTCATATCTAATTAATGATGTGAGAATAATTACCAATAGAAATTATTGAGAAGGAATTTGAATGGTTATATACAGTGTGAAAGACCTTAAATTATAAAAATTGAAATTGGTAGAAAGTTTTTCCTTAAAATTTGTGTGTACTAAGATATATTAAAATTTTTAATTATATAGGGGCAAACACGAAAACAAAAAATTAAATACAGTCTCGATATAACAATTGGACTATCTTTTAGAGACGGCCTAAAATGAAATACTGGAATATCTTTTTGAGACGAAGGTAGTAATTATGTTCTCTTGAAGGGGATATCCATTTTCAATTGTTGATTCAAATACATTTTATTAGAGCTACCAGACTGGAATAAAGAACAAACTGTTTGTTAAAGATAAACACAATAATATAAAGGCAGACGGAATGAGTGATTGGACGATAAATGTCTGGTTTCATACAACGGAATAAGCAGCAAGATTCAAGAAACAACGAGAATTCAACGTAAGGATTTTTTTGCTATCAGCCAATCAAGTTTGAGATGGTGGCCCAAGCCCTTTTTCTATAGAGTCATATAGGGCTCTATAAAAGACCCTGACTATCAATAAAAAAACGGACATGAAACAACTTTATGATTTGACTTTTTTAATTGGTAGAATCTATTGAAAAAAAGTCTATATGGACAATATTTGTGAAAACAAAATTGGAGGAATGAATTACTGGTAAAACAATCGATGGTTTCTTTCCCTCCTCTCATTCCAAATTTTTGCGTCTACATAGCTAAAAAGGGGAAGAAAATCCCCCTTTTTTGTTGTCATTAGAAGCAATTTAAGTAGAGGTTTTGCTTTTTCCCCTCCAAAAAAATAAAAATTAAAAAATTGAGAGAGAGAGGGAGAGGGTGGTGGCGATGGTATTGGGTGGAAGTTAGGAGTAACTAGTTGGAGAATACAACATAATATTTCGTTTTTATTTTAAATCTTTTGAATTTTTTAAAAAGATTTTTATAGTAATTTTCTTTTGTTTAATTCAATGAGGGTAAAGTGGTCATTTTGTAAGTATATAAATGTGAAAATTGATAGAAAATGTTTACAGGGACCATTTGTGTATATATTTTAAAAAGGTAGGGGACCTATAGCCTTGAAGAAAAAGGTTAGGGTAAATTATTACTCTTTACAAAGATTGAGGTCTTTTGTGAAATTTACCATCATGTTACCTCTGCCGTTAACTGATTGAAAACTTTTTAACACCATATGTACCGTATCATATGGCATTATAGAGCGCATGTCACGTGTATGACACATACGGCGCATGTAGTGTTAGAAGACTGCTCGTTAACCGGCCGCCCATGGATGAAATTATCACCGAAATCCCCAGGAGGCTCCGCCCGGGATTGATGCTATGGGGATGGAGCTTCTTTTGAATAAAAGTTGTGCTCTTCTGCTCTAAATTTTATTTTTCTCTTTCCCGATGGATTTATTTTCACTATATGTTGCGAAATTACCAGGGAAATGTCGAACCGAAACGAGCTCTGCTTACTTTATGTTGCTATTAAAAGCCGGAAGAAGAAGAACGACCCAATGTGCAAACTGTAACCCACAGTGATTACTGGCATCGAACGCCCTTCTTGCCCAACAGAAATGGCTATTTTATCTCGCATCTTCTTGCCCAGAAAGTATACCAAGTTTTGCATTTCCACGACCTTCTCCACCCATATTCACACCTTGAAAGAGTCACCCGATAGCACAGCTGAAAACAAAATCATCAGTTCGGTACTCGAATCTCTACACAAAGGCTTGAACTGGAACGCCCTTTCGCAGAAATTCGACTCAGTTCAATTCACCAATTCTGTAGTTCAAAACATACTACTGCAACTCAAAGAACCCATTAATTCAAGAAAAGCCTTGAATTTCTTCCACTGGTCAGCACAGCAAACGCGTTTCCAACATGGACTTTCCACCTACTGCATAGCAATTCACATTTTAGTTAAATCCAGGCTTATTAAGGATGCTAAAGCATTGCTAGAATCATCTTTAACAAAAGCACCCACCGATGGTGATTCTCAAGTGTTCGCTGTTCTTCATTCTTTGATTGATAGCTATGAAGTTGCAGCATCAATTCGTTTTGTGTTTGACTTGTTTGTACAAACCTGTGCAAAATCGAGAATGATTGATAATGTTCTTGATGCTTGTAAAGTTTTGGATGAACGTGGTTTTGCATTGAGTGTAATTAGCTTTAATTCTTTGCTTCACGTTATACAGAAATCTGACAGAGCCAATTTAGTTTGGGGTGTGTATGAGCACATGATAGAGACAAGAATTTACCCTAACGATGTAACTGTTAGGATTATGGTGGGTGCTCTATGTAAAGAAGGGAAATTGAAGAAATTTCTTGACACAGTGGACAGAATGCACGGGAAGAGGTGTTCAGTTCCTCAGTTGATTGTAAATAGTAGTTTGATATATGGGATGATAGAGAAGCAAAGGATTGAAGATGCAATGGTGTTGTTGAAACGAATGTTGCAGAAAAATATGATATTGGATACTATTTCTTATTGTTTGATAGTCTTTGCTAAGGTACAGATGGGTAATTTGGATGCTGCGAAGGACATTTATGAGGAAATGCTCAAGAGAGGTTTTGATGGGAATGCTTTTGTCTGTAGTTTGTTAATTGGGGGATATTGTGAGAAAGGGAGGATTGATGAGGCCCTTGTGTTCTTGGAAGATATGGAAAATTCCGGCGTGAAGCCATTTGATGAGACCTTTAATCATTTGATTAAAGGTTGTTCGACAGCTGGACGATTGGAGAATAGCGTGAAATTTTGTGAGAGAATGATAAATATGGGGTTTGTTCCTTGTTGTTCGGTGGTTAACGAAATGTTTCATAAGCTGTGTGAAAACGGGGATGTCAGGAAGGCTGATGACTTTTTGAATGTATTGTTGGATAAAGGATTTATTCCAGATGTGAGTACTTATTCCTATCTTGCTGCAGGCTATGATAAAGTTGGTGATGTTGAGGGTGTTCTAAAGCTTTATTATGAGATGGAGCACAAATCATTTATACCTGATTCATCGGTTTTTACTTCATTGATTGTCAATCTATGCAAGCATGGGAGATTAGACGAAGCAGACAAGTTTATGGCAGCAATGAAAGATCGATCATTTGTTCCTAGCACAGATGTTTTCAAAAAACTGATTGCTGGCCACTTGCAGAATGGGGACAAAGCGAGGGCTCATAAACTTTACAGTGAAATGGTTGGAGAATGATCGAAGTCTATGAGACAATGGATCCCTTTTTATTTACAGCACATGCTCAAAAGACTGCATATCTCAAGGCATAGAAAAGCTTCAAAGGAGACATTTTTGAGTTGGCACCCTTACTAAGAAGTAGCACACTTGCTATTCGCTGAGAATCTCAGGTTAGTTTTTTAAAGAATAGGTCTATTTTTTGTGCCCACGAACAACTTTTTCTTATGTGCATCTTCGTGTCTTTTCCATTCTTTCCTCACATGCACTGCAGTCATCAGTGCATGGCAATATGAATTTTGGCAAAGATTCTGACTGGAAATTGTTTTTAGATGGGTCCATGCAGCATATTATTTCACTGCATATAAAGGGCTCCTGCAAATACTATGGATAAGCAGTGTGGTTTCGTCAGAGGAAAAAAATAACAGAAAGAATTTGTTCCCCATGCATCTAGAATTCTTGCATTGCTCGGTACAAGTATTGAACCTCATTTGGTAAAATGTTCTCTCTCCTCTATGCCATTGTTCCTATTTTCAAATTCCATTACCACCTTAGTGTGTCATAAAGATAAAGCTGAGAACTTGTTGCTGATGTACATGTTAAATGATGTCGGGGACGGGAGACATATATCTGGTTGATTGCTTTGATGAGAAGTAATGCCAGTTTTAGTAACCCTGGGCGTCGAAGTTCTAGTTGGGGTATTTCTAAGGCTGAAGAGGGCCTTGCTAGTTCCTTCTGACTATGGTCATGCACCAAAACAAAGGAAATCTGTGCTTCTTTGCAGAGATTTGGCATAAATAGGTCTAGTTGAACTTTTTCCATGCCAGAAGTTGCTAACATTTAGTCCTTTATGTGACTATGTTACAATAGAAAGGATTTGAAAATTTCATTTTTCTTCCAGAAGTTGTTGCTAAATTTTAGTCTGGCGAGTATGATACTAGAGAGGATATGAAAATGTGCTGAAATAGTAACTTTGAGTAGTGCCCTTTTATCAGGACAAGATGTATAGATGATGCAAGATTCTGTGAGAAGTTGACCGGAAACTCGTGCATAAGGACACTGCACCGGAGCTCTTCTTCCCTTGTTTATTCAAATCAGAAAATCTTCATATTTGTGTGTGATCTGTGTAGTGTAAGAATAAAAGTTCTAATTACCCCTTATAATCCTACTTCTTGATGTTCTAGGGTCGTTATTGATGGACGTAGAAGCATTGGCTGATGATGAGAAAAGCTTGCAGAGATGAGGTTGATAGTGAGAACGCGTTGCCTGGTATCTAGAAGTTGTGTTTTATTTACTTGTATTCTAATATTTTGTTTACTAGGTTTACCAAAGAGCTGGAGATAGATTCTGATATTGTACACATAGGCTAATGTCAGCAACTTTGCGAGTGTAAAATCAGCATCTAAAGGAAAGCCCCTTCCCTTTTTTAAAATTTTTTAAAGATTCTTTGTTTGAATTATTCTTTAACAAAGATGGTGTCCGTCTATCTTTGCTGCATTCTTTTTTTTAAGGGTGCGTCGACTTGAGCCTAACAAGTCCAGAGGTACTTAGAGTTGGCCTGAAAGCACGTCTGATGGCTAGTTTGAACAAACGCTTCTTCTCAATTAAATATATGTTTAGTACTTTGAACTAAACATGACTAAAATTGATGGAGAGAGATGCACGTAATAAGATTTTAAAGTAATCCGTTATAGTTGTGTCTAGTCTATTTTACTAAAGATGTCTATCTCGGTTTGTAATCGTCCAGAAAAATACTTGCATTCGAGCATTATCAGTGGATTACATGTTCATATCAGTTTATCAAAAGGCATTGATAATCTACAAGTAATTTAGTTTTGCCGGTGGGCAATGTAATCAGCTAGACGATAAAGCGGCACAGCTTTGGAAGCATCAAAGAAGCTGAGCTCTTCCAGGGCCTTAGCCAACAGTTGTCCAGCAAAATCCTTGGCTTTATCGAGATCGCATTAGCTTTGGATACGTTGCTTTATCGCTCTCCACATCCTTTCCGGCCGTCTTCCCCAATTCCTCAGATGACTTGGTGACATCCAAAATGTCATCCACAACCTGAAAAAGCAATCCTATGCATCTGGCATAATTCCTTAGCCTCTCCACTTCAATCAAATTCCCTCCACCCAAAATTGCTCCACACACAACTGATCCTCCAACAATTTTGATGTCTTGTGCACATGAATGTACTCCAATTCTTCCAAACTCACCTCTTTCCCTTCACTGGCTATGTCCACAACTTGCCCTGCAACAAGTCCTTGTGATCCAATTGCAGAACCAAGCTCGGAAATCGCCTGAACCACTCTCTGGGGTGAAACATATGTTGGAGTCTTGGCTGCTACATGTTCAAAAGCAAGTGACAATAGTGCATCACCAGTAAGAATTGCAGTTTCTTCGCCGAACACCTTGTGATTCGTGGGCTTTCCACGGCGAAGATCATCGTTGTCCATGCAGGGGAGATCATCATGGATGAGTGACATGGTGTTGATCATTTCAAGAGCACAAGCCATGGGGATAGCCACAGATTCTTCCCCTCCTACTATTTCACAAGAAGCCAAGCATAATACCGGCCGAACACGTTTTCCTCCCGCGAGCAGTGAGTACCTCATGGCCTCATGGATTTTGACTGGATTTTGTAATGGAACTGCCTCATCAAGAGCTCTGTTCACCATTTTTGCCTTCTTTTTCATGTACTCCTCAAAATGGAAATCAGGAAAGACACAGTCTAGGGGTTTGGGTGTCACTTCTTGGACTTGTAATGGCTGAGAATGACTCTTTACCACATGGACAGGTTGAATTCTTATGCAGACAACTTTATGGTAATTGGAATGAGTTTTTGGTGGAGGATTGAAGCCATTTTTAAGGTACTTTTGAAGTACTAAATTTTCATTGCTAGGAATTGTTGTCAAGAATGCCATTGATGAA
Organism: Nyctanthes arbor-tristis; assembly: GCA_963692815.1. Taxonomy (NCBI): domain Eukaryota; kingdom Viridiplantae; phylum Streptophyta; class Magnoliopsida; order Lamiales; family Oleaceae; genus Nyctanthes; species Nyctanthes arbor-tristis. Next base: position 29,076 of record CAVNYN010270614.1, on the reverse strand, counting down.
TTGTGAAGAAGAGACCGAGAACTAAGAGCCGGATTTATACAAGTTGAAGACATTATTATGAGATGCCATTTTGTTGTCTAGTTAATATGCTTAGTGTTTATGCTCCAAAGTATGGGTTTGGACTCTACTATTGATAGCTATTTTGTGACTGGTTTATTTCTGTCCTTGTCTGCGTTCCAACGTGGTAAAAAGCTCGTTTAGTTGTGCCGAAGAAGGATTTATGAAATCGACCTGAATTTACTATAAATGAAATTCAAATTGAGAAAAAATATGAATTAGTTAATGACAGCGAACAAGTTGCGAGTAGCTGCATAAAACAAGAATTTGTTTTGCATTCTGATGGAGTAATGAATCATAAAGAAATTTTTAAGACAATGAAGTGGCAACTCATGAACTCATAAACGTTTAATTACACACTAATTAACAGTCTAACTAATCGGTGTATAAGTTTGCTTAAAGAATGTAGTAATTGAAAGGGAAATTTATTTTTTATTTTTTTATTTTTTGGGTTTTGGGTGGTGGGGGTGGCTGCAAATTTAGAAAAGAAAATTCCGTAAGTGGAAGAGGAATCATCTAGATTTATTCCAAAACTCAACCTAATCAACCGATTCTTTTCAGAAAATTCCATATTTACTAATTTAGAGAATTTTAAATTGACAACTGTTTTGCTTGTAACGATAAAAATCTCCAATCAATCGACTAGTACATTATCATGCCAATTGGTAAAAGAACTAAAAAGGGGGGAAAAGGGGGAAAAAATGAAGAAAAGATAAGAAAAGAAAGAAACTCTCCATTGCCACACGTCTCTTCCTTAATTGTTGTGTGTGTGTGTGTGTGAGTAAGTAAAGGTATTATTGTGCTCGCCACGATAACAAATCAGAGATTGTTCTCTAGAGTTTACCAATAACTAAAAATTTATCAAATCAGTATCAACCACACATTATATACACAAAAAAAAGCACAATTTTCAATAATCTTTCTTTATATTCGCGCCACACATTCCTCTATCTCCTTTACATAAATTTCTAGAGAACAAACTTTGAATCTGCATAAAAAAGTACCAGCATTGCGGCACACAACCTATCTCAAGTGCTCGTTACAAAATAATCCTCAAACCTCGTAAAGTTCCCAAACTTAATCTCGATTATCTTGAATCCGGCATGAAACGAAAATGAAATTCGCTCATTTTTGTGAAGTCCCAGGGCGAGGGGCATCAAAACACTACTCTTCAATGTAAATGGAAGTGGAAAAGAAATAGATTACCATAGACGTGTTATGAATTCATCAATTTGCTTCTACTTGATAAATGTAAGTTGATTGTATGTGTGGATGACTATTAATAGTATAATAATGTATTATAACATGTAAGTGGGTGATCTTATATGCAGTCAGATGAACAAGCAAATGGATTATCTCTACAAGTGGGGAGTGCATCACAAAATTATGCAGGGGGATTATTGTCAAAGTATGCAAAGTTATCAAGTATGCAAGTGAATTACTATAATCCAATATTTTTTATGACTAGTTTACCCCTTCATTAATTAATTCATAAAGGGGTATTTTATTCTTCATTTCATCACCAAGGACTTAGAAAATTTTCCCTCTTCGTTTTCTTTCTCCATTAAATTATTTCTAGATATTCATTTTCTTTAGTTTCATAACCAGACAGAAATTTGTGAGCTCATATCCTTTTCATTTTTAACCCAGGGAAGACTAGATGGACGACCCATAAAATTTTAGAACACTTCGAATGAGGCAAAGACAAGACGATGAATAGACCTTCACTTTGAACCTTGAAGGCAACAGTGGGTCACATACTCAGGTTAATATCAAAGCATTGAAAGCACGTCTCGACAATGTGGAGCAGAAAACAGAGCACACTGTCATAGCTCCACGATTGGCAAAAAGATCTCCGTTAAACCTCAATGAAGCTATAACACAAACTTGAATGCTTATTTGATCTACTTGCAGTTACAACAGACGACATAGGGAAACGAAATAGCCTGCTTTAGTCTGACAAAAAAAAATAAAAAAAATCCCCCATCTGCAACAGGTTTCGTTTGGGACACCTAAGACTTTGACACAGAAGTTTCATCGTATAAATTACATCTCTTGGACCCTGAAATTAACATATCATTCTGGAAATCACAAAGGGCACCATTCCAGTATAGATCTAAACAGAAAAAAGAAAAATTACGGACATGCAACAATGGGTTTTATTTCTCCAATTGACGCCCAGAGTCATGCAAACATCAATTTATAAGAATTTCTACTTTCTTCCAGACGGCAAAAAGTTATCGAGATCATAATGGACAGGCAGCTCTTCCCCAGTTTCAGAATCTATACCATCTGAAAGTTCGCTGTCCGAATCATCACTAATATCACAGTACAATTCTTCATCTTCGGATTCTTCAAACTCCAGAATTGCTTTCCCCTTGTCTTTGACATCTTCAAACTCTGGGACCATTTTTCTCTTTCCCTTTCCATCTACTTCCCCTGCCATGGTGATGGTTTTCTCATCTTGTGATTCTGGCATCTTTTCAGTGGCTGTAACTGAAGATTTGCCATTGTTCCTGAACGGAGAAAGGGTTTTGACTTCTTCCTTTTTGTTAGAACTGATATAATCTTCTCCCTGCCTGCTTTTCTCTGGGTGCTCCTCACTGGATTTTGGAAAATCCAGTTTGATTTTGGGCGATCCCACTACCTTCATGTCTGCCATCCTCATTGAAAAGACGATTTCAGGGGTTTGGGATTCGGTTATGAGAATCCACATTGCAGGGAAGCAGCACAGCAAAGGTATTAATAGCTTCAAACAAGGGCCTCACCCTGTCATTAATTTTTATTTTCATTAGCACTGAACCAAATCAGTATAAAGTTTAAATTTCCACACATCCACAATTAATTACTTTACCATTAGGAGATTCTCAAATACTGATGCCAGATATGAACTTAAACACTGACTAATTTAGATTTCAAACTGTCCACACTTTATTGCTTTACCATTCTTGGATTGATATATCTTGGTGCGAGATATGAAATTAAACATTGAACTAATTCTAATCTTTTTTAAGAAAGATTAGAAATCCCAGTCTATATTGAGATTCAACAAACAGAAGTTCTAAAGCAGCCGGGCTCTTCAGAATTAGCAAGCAGCGTAGGCCAGGGAAAACAGGTAACAAAAATACAGTGAGAGTAAAAAAAAATTTCCATCTAATTTCCCTAGCTGCAAGTAGATTTATATTTGAGATTTAAAATGCAATGAAAAATCTGTGTACTGCCTCATTATTCATTAAGGAAAACAGGTTGCATCAAAACAGAGGAATGATCAAAAGATAATGCACAAGAAAATCCCACAACAAACAAGTTCGACAAGTTGTTGGGGCATTCTACCAATTCCTTGCGAACATCCATTACACGGAAAAACTGTTTAAAAAGTTTTTTCATCAACGACAATACATAATACATGTTCATATTAAACTGAAGATGAAAAATGCCAAGGTCCCCGTGGATCTATACCATTAGATAGCTACTTCCCTAACATAGATACACAAAGTTATCGAGACTTACATTATGCTGCTGCACGCATAGGAGAAACTGAAAAACTGCTCACTTTTTTTCTGTCACGGTCTTCTAAGGTAGGGGATTTAAAAGACTTTGTCAAGACACCAGTTACCACCTGCAATGTCCAAAGGACTTTATCGAGACATTTATCGTCTTCATTTGCAACATGGAATTTCTTATCTTAATTTACCTAAAAACAGCATCACTGTAAGATTCTTATGTGAACCGAGAAACACTGGCCTGTTTGTTTGATGTCTGAATAAACACAACTGAAGAAGATATATGGAATTGATTACTAAGGAATCACCTTTTCTTTAACCCCCAAACCCCCCCCCCCAAACAAAAAAGAAAAAGGAGATCACTTATCATAAAAGGCACTAATCCAACACAATAAGATGAATATTCCAACAATGGCGGTACAAAAACAAATTTCTTGACTTAATTTTACCAAAACAAATTTCGTTCTTCAGAATTGTGTGGCTAAGGTCAATGGCAGTAGAAGCAATTTGAAACTCAAAATGTTTTTCCATCAGCACCTGCTAACTGGTTCACAGTAGAAAGAAGAATTTGTTCACAGCTTCAAACTTCATTGCTGAAGATGCTACTTTAATATAGGGTTTTTGTTTGAATTAACCAATAAAGAGACTTAAACTGGAAAACGGATATTATGATGAAAGAAAATTTGAAGTCTAAAAATATCAAATGAGCTATTCTTTGCGTCAAACTAGGCCGAAATTATTATCTCAAGAAACTAAAGGTTACAAATCCAAGCCCAAATGCAATTTGTCTGAAGACCTGAAGGGAGAATGAAGTGATATATTATATTAGAAATGTTTCAATCCCTTGTTCTATATTTGCTTCTTACACAAGAATGTCAATCAAAGTAGAATTTAATGCTACATTTAGGTTCAAGAGATTAACATTATTTTACAAGTAAAAAATACCCGTGCATGACACACGTATGTAGTTCTCCAGTGCAAATTATGCATAAATTATCCACCTATGATGCATATCCTTCTCGATGCTGCATTATATCTAACACTCCATTTAGAGTTGAAGTACAGCTGTACTAGATTTAAAAATTAAAGAGAAAAATAAATGCATGACAACGTAAAGAGATAAAGTAAGTTTCTAACACAGAATGAATTTCTTGTTCAGTATTGCTGAAAATGTGCTTTTCAACTAGATATAGATGAAGTTTCAGGAATGCAGATTTCCTGGGTCCCAGTGTATTTAATTCAAAGTAGTGGCAGCCTGTGCTTATAAGCACCCAATATTTTTTTAGCTTTGCCTTGCATAAGCTAATTTACATAAGATAAAATTTATAAAATACTTTCCTCTTCAACAGAGCCTTGGTTGAATAAGAACTCAGAATTTACCAAACATGAAACAGCACCAGTTGCATTTATAACAGTTACTATTATAAGTTAACAATAGAATGTAAATCTATTGACATGTAAAAACCACAAGAGAAATAGAATAATTATTTGCAAAAGTTGCATACTAGTTGCAGTGGGCCCAACTGCCAAAGTCCCAGTTCCCAATTAACTGCTTCAAATTCTCAGGGTTTCATCTTTGATCTGTTAAATCATCGTGTTATTACATTGATTTCAACTTCCAATCCAAACATATTTGGCCGGTATCACATAGACTGGCAATGCCTTTTCGTATATCGTTGATTTGTCCGTGGTTTGTTACCTAAGCAAATGACTGCAAGTTAATCTCTCATAAATAATATCATTCAAACATATTATTGTGCATTCATTACCAATACTTGTCACAACACATTAAATAGGAGACTGATGTGCTGTGCAGCACCACTCGCGCTCAACGCAGTCAAGGTGGCATACAAGTGTCATTAATTGATAAAATCACATTAAAGGTAGAAAATATAAGTCACATTCAAGATGCCCCACCACTAGCATGCCACCTAGACATTTAAGATGCCCTACCACTTTCGAGATTGATGTTTTTCAGTGATGATTTAAATGTAAAAAAAAAAAATTATTTTTAGATCTCAGTTTTTCATTATGCTAGTCTGATTTAATCTCATAATAACAAGTGAATAGCCAAACCACTGGCCCAAGTACTTTTCAGGAAAGTTGCAATTTTATTATGGCACTTATATGTTCTCTAATATATCATTTATAGAAGGTTTCTTCGCCATGTTTAATCCACACCAATAGAACTACCAGTAAATTGTCAAAGGAATGGAAACATTAAACCTGCAATAAATGAGACACAAAATATAGTGGTGGTAATTAATATAGTGGCTTAAAATTTAATACAGCATTTGCATTGCCATCTGGTCTTACAACTGTCCTAAAATTTCAATCACAGAATATAACGAAAATAAAGGCATAAAGAAGATAAATCCATCAATCCAAAAGTAGATTGCTCGAAAGATTACCCAAACAAGGGGTAAACCAATGAAATTTCATACAAATTTAGTATGCAATTTCGTCTGATTAACTAAACAACATAAGATAATAGGATAAAAGAATGATATTAAGAATTTTTACCGCTGAATTGAAAGAGTTCTATTTTGGAGGAGATAAATTTAGATATTCACATTGCATGCTAGTGGCACAAATCATCTATGATATACAAAGCACCAAGCCGTTGCCCATGTCATTCTATGTTTAGAAAATCAAGTTACTTTTTCCATAGCCAACCTAATGCAACTGTAACACCTTTCCACAATTTTTTTTTACGAAAAATGAATACAAAGTTTAAACTGTTCCACTTTGAAACAAAACTATAGATTAGCTATAATTTAGTTGTCAACATTGACATCTAACTTCTGGAATAGCTGCCCAAAGGAAACAACTGTTCTTGTCTACATTTATTCAATTCATCAAATGGTATCCCATGAAATTTTTATTGCCAATGTAACAATATTGCTGCTAAACAAATTTTGGTCTTAATGGTCAAAAGGTTGAACCATTGAAGTTGATGATGATGGAGATAACATTACTTCGTACATAAAAGATGTCTTACCAATTTAGTTCATGGCAGAAAGAAAAATTGCTAGCAACTTCAAATTTTGGTTTTGCTTGATTTAATGATCATAGATGATTAAATTCAAAAGCTTAATGTGGTAAATTGTACTTGGATCTCTACATCTTAGCATAAAACTTAATTTTATGCTTTTTTATCTGACAGGCTGGAAATGGTATATTCAAGTCACGGGTACATTCTAACACAAAGACAACACCGCAACATCAATCGGCATTATTAATGTTATGCAACATAATTTTGCATAGCATGCATGAAATGCCCTCATAGTTAGCCACTGTCTATATATTATGCAAAAGCAAGCAACCACGTATGGCCTACCAAAGTGACAGCTAATATTCATCACTCTATCTAGAGTGGGACACTAAATTTGAGAGAGAAAATTTATGCAAAAAATATGATCATAAAAGCTACTATAGTTCCCAGCTAACATGACTGCTTGTATGATGGTACTGTCTTCTAGTGGATATTGTGCATTAATTGACCTAGAGTTCAGGTTATAGTTTCACCACTAAATCCAAAGCAGGAGCATAATTATGTCAAATTCACATTGCAAGAGACAATTCCCTTGATAAATTTGTTCTCAAACCAAGTAATATATGAATAAAACACAAAAATAAATTACCCATTCTTAAATGACTATCTGTTTATGAAAAGTTAAAACAAGATTCTTCATTGTAAGCTTTCCCTAGAAAACAGGCAGCACTGGAACTGAAATAAGGATAAGACAACTCATTGACGTTCAAGTACACGCGACACTATAGGCAAGTTAAATTTCCATATCATATAGCCCTTATATCCTTCTGCTCAACATCTTCACCTTGTCCGCAACATAAAGGGTCCCCTTACTTGAGACACAATAAAAGAAACATTAAGAAAATTCTTTATACTTTCAAAGATGATAGCTAAAACATATCATAAACACTCTACCTCTAGTTGGGTAATTTCTAGTTGAGGGCAAGCTTTCATGAGAGGAGCCATGATTGCCACATCAAACTGCCCGTAATAAGACACCTCCAGACGCTTCATCTTCTCAAACATAGGCAGACAAGGTCGCGTAGGATCATCAAATATCTTCAAAGAGAAAGAGAGAGAGAGAGAGAGAGAGAGAGAGAGAGAAAGAGATCAAAAGCAGTAATGATGATAGTTATACACAAGTCACCAATCTAAAATATTAAAAGCCAAAAAAGAAAAAAAAAAAAAAAAAGAAGAGAAGAGCAAAAAGCAAACTCATGCTTGCAATAATTAAACTATACATGACAGATTTTATGAATAACATAAGTAGCGAAAGAAAAGAGGATTACTGCTAAGGAGTCCGCATCAACAGTTAAGATCCGCAGGTTTTCAAATACCCACAGAAGCTCGGTGGGAAGACTACCAGATATTTCAGCTGCAGCACCATCTCTCATTTTCAGTTTTGCTGCTATAACTGATTTCAGATCATCAACGATATATTCAGCTTTGAACATATTGATCAGCTCAAGGTATTGAAGGATTGGAGTTTTGATAACAAATTCATATTTTGGCCCCTCAAACTCCCATGCATCCAGATGGATCTTCAATGTTTTCAGAAGTGGACAGGAAATATCAAATGTGACTTTACTTCTCACAGTTCCCTCTATCGATATATGCTCCAGTGCTGGGCAACTAGAGAAAAGCCTTTTCGAGAAGTCACCCGAAGAATAAATAAGATGAGTCCGAAGTTTTTTCAAATTTGGAAGTTCAAAAGGAAAATCATCTGCATCCAATAATACTACATTCGACTTGAGGTCCAGATCAGTAAGGTTTTTGCATGTGAAAATGTAATGACTAATCACTGGTACTTGCAGTCTGATTTCGCGTATGTTGCGCTTATTTAGGTTCATGACCCATTTGTCAAAGCAATCAGACCAGATGAAACAATTCGCTGACAAAGAGAACCTGTGGATTTGTCTTGAGGTGCAACGATCTAATACATGACATACGATGTAAGAAGAACCGGTAGTTTTCAAAATATCATCCCCAAAATCCAGATTAGTAATACCAGTCCAGAGTTTCTGCCACCTCTTGGACACACAGCTTGTTCGAACTGCATATTTTATTAGAAGAAATGACAGGATGTGACAAATTATCTCATCGGGCAAGAAACTTATTCGATCAACGGACCTGATTCTCATTGTGTTGGATTTTTTCCCTGAAGCTAAGAAAGAAACAAAGTAAGAAGTAGCAAGATTTTATAGAACCCCGACAACTATGAAATATTCTATATAATCCAACAATAAATGAGGCTGATCATTCATTTTTAAGAGTATAGTCCATAAGAGAGTACATGATCGTATTCACATTTTTTGAGAAGTGAATTCGGTAGCAGATTATGTCGCAAATGAACGCTTGAAGTTTAAAAATTTTACTCTTCTAAAGCTAGAGGACATAAATGTCCAAGTTCAAGGGCTCCTAAGACCAGACTGTCGCGAAATGCAACACACGTAGCATTTAAAATGCCTTCTGGATTAGGCTGATCTGATTTACACTTCTACAGGTAGAGGACATAACTGGCCAAGCTCAAGGGCTCCTAAGACCAGATTGTTGCGAAATGCAGCGTAATTTAAAATGCCTCCTGGATTAGGAAGAAAGATCTAATGCTTTTAAATGGAGGTACGCCCCCCCTCCTCTTTTTCTCAAAAAAAGAAAAGAAAAATTCTATGGGGTGCTTGATTCACATTATAATAATTCAATGAGGTAAAATGGGTGGTGGAGATTTGATATGAGTTGGAAATGTGTGGCTGTAATTGATTAATTGTCAAATAAGTGGTGGATAAGATTATAATGGGAAAAGTAAAATGAGAATCGCTAAAAGGGGGCATTAAAAAAAGGTACAAAATAAATTGCCATGAGGCAAGATAAATAAATAACTTATGAAAAATTAAAGAAACACCAAATAACAGATGAATTTTACCCTATATTATCTAACTGTCATATATGCAAACACAGGATTATGCTTAACCAAATCATTTAATCATATTGACAAAAGCAAGAGGTAAAAAGGGGCAGGTAGTCAAGCAGTCAGATTTTCTTAATAAATGAAGAAACCAATCCAGAAATTTAGTGAATTTATAAGTGTTGGGAGAGGGGGGAGGGAGGGGGTGAACCTGCACTAAGTAGAACAAGACTGCAGAAGCTGCTGATGATGAAGGTGAAAAACCAGATTTCACCAGATTTGTTTGATCTTTGTTGTTGTCAATTGAAGACATCTTCTTGATATAACTATTCACAGGAGGAGGAAATGAAGGTGTAGACGGTGCCATGGTAGTACAAGGTGCTGTTCTATGGTGAGATTGGACAATGTTCTATTAAGTTTGAATTTTTACCAAATCTCTGTTAGATAGATTGGCGCATTACTACCAATGTACTTGGACAAATAAGGTTTAACATTATCTTTATAGTAAATCATATATTTCCATTGAAGGAAAGCGATTTATCCATTATTGGGATCTCAGGGTGTGATAAAATGCAAACTCTTGAATGGCAAAAGAGAGAGATAAATCACCATAATCCTTTTGGTAGATTGTGTAGTGGCGGTATAAGGTAGTGTGGTCTGATATGGTTGACAATGTTCTATTAAATTTGGATTTTTATCCAAATCTCTATTGGATTTGGTATATCACCAATGTACTTTATCTAAGAGGGTTAATATTATCTTTGTAGCAAATCAGTGCGATAAAGTGCAAATTCTTGAATGGGAGTAGGAGGGGGGTTCACCATAATCTTTTCAGGAACAACTATTTCCGTGGAACGACAAAAGTTGGGCATTGAGCATGTAGACGGACACAATCTATGAAGCAAGGACACCAACTAGGGTGTCGGTGTCGGTATCGGATACGTGTTGTATCTCCTTGAACACAGAACTTATTGGACACTTGAACGTGTCTAACACGCCAAGTGCTCTTAGCCATGAAAAAAAACTTTAGACCATGTGTGGATGTTTGAAGGACACGCATGAAGCATATTTTAGGACGGGCCTCGGACAAGGGTCTGACCTATAATGTGTCGTGTCCTTGTACTTTTATATTCTTTCTACTACTAACATGCAAGGAACATATCCCTCAACACGCCAAGGACACATAAATTTCCATTTTGTAAATTTTGGTATATAGATTCAGATACTCTTAAATAAGATAGAACATTTTTCTATAAAAATCATTATGATGTCAGAAGAGTTCCAGAAACTTCATGTAAATTTTGTTTTACATCGAGTATATGATCCTTTTACTCCAAAAGTTGTAAAACATAGTTTACTCAATTTATTTTAATATGACAAACAGCCACCCATCTTCTAATTTAAAAGAGTTGACCAATAAAAAGTCAAAACAAAAAGTTATTTAAAATTTGAAAAAAAAGGCATATATCTTGTTGACAAATGCCAAAAAGTACAAAAGCAAAGAGAGAAATATACCTGCATGTCCATGTCTGGCTTTTGAAAATAAAAAATCAGTACACATACTGCTTAGGCACAATATAGAAGAAAATCTGTGAAAAATTGTCAATTACGAATTTACAATAATGAATTCTGCATGGACACATTGTACTAAATGTGCAATTTTTCTTTAATCTCCACGTTCTTAATAATCATAAAGTTAATGATGACTCAAAACCTAACCTACCATGAATATGGTGATTTGAAATATTGGTTGTATTAAATCAAAATGCCCCTTTAATAGAAAAGAAAAGAGAGTTTATTGTAGCCAGTAATAATAAGGAAAAAAAGAAAAAGAACAAATAAATAGACATTTTCCAGATATGTGTGGTCCTTTAAGGGGCAGATCGACCTGGGGTTTAGTGGGGGTAATTTGGCACACCGCAGCTAGAGAGGCGGGTCCTAAAGGCAAGCATAGAAACATATATATAACCACAGAAAAAACTCCACAGACATAGAAAATCCCGTTGCATAAGGAAGGTTGCCACACAGTAAGAAGGAAGGGGGGGAAATGAAAACCAAATTCCAATGAGCCAGAAGAAGAAAAATGGCGATCAAACACAAAATCTTGAACAGGATAGCTCTTTCTCTAGAATCCAGAATTAAAATATACCATAAATCTAAATTCAAAATTTAGAGATGAAGAACTGAAGATTAGGAATTACCTGAGATGAGTTGATGCAACAAAGCTGCGCGATACTGCAGTCTCCCTTGAAATTGTTCCTTTTATCCCCAAGCCCTAAATGGTTCACGACGATTGTCCTCCATCCAACGATGAAAATCAAGCCCCCTTCGTGCTTTTGCCAAATGGAACCATCTGTATTTGGGTAGTGATTCAGCATAATGCCAATACCCACTGAATTCAAGCGTAGTCATTAATTGTATGAGATAACCAACCCCAAATAACAAAGAACAAAATAACTGCTTTTTACAAGGTGAAATACTGTGAATTTTGACGGTAAATAGAATGGAAGAAGATAATAATCTATTGAAATTTCTTATTTGGGTGTGGTTGTACCGGAGAAAACCTTATTGACTGGTATTATGCGAAATTATATCAGTGATAGTATACATGGTGAGAACGTAATAATACGTACACAAGATAATATGTTATTTTATGTAGAAAGAGAACTTTTTTGGGAGAAATTATATTAGTATATATGGTGAAGACTGAATGATACATACCCGGAACAATAATGTGTGCTTTCTATAGAAAGAAAACATCTTTACGAAAAATTATATTAGTATTTATGGGGGAGATAGAATGATACATATATACAGATAACCTTGTTTTCTTTTCTGTATAAAGAAAACTTCTTTACGAGAAATTATATTAGTATAAATGGTGAAGACGAAATGATATATACACAACAACAATATGTTCTTTTTTGTAGAAAGAAAACCTCTTTATAAGAAATTATATTAGTAGACATGGTGAAGATGGAATGATACTTACAGAAACAATTATGTATTCTTTTCTGTAAAAAGAAAACCCTTTAACAATAAATTGGACATACGATGCTTTTACATGAATTTGTATTTTAATATTTTTGCAAAGTTTATCGATTGATGTTATGTGTTTTATCTATTAAATTTCATTAAATTGAGAGCCTCGTTTGAAAACTAACCAACTTAAAACCCTTATTCGTGAGGTGGTACTAACGATATCAAGTAATGCTCGTCTATGTATTTCTATCATCGAAGCATTTCTTCATTCTTTTAGAATATCTCCAATGTAAATGTGTAGTCTTAAAGTAACGTGGAGGAGAGTGATTGTAATATCCCGGTCCCATGAGCTACCTACTCTGATATCACTTGTAACGCTCCGGTCGTGAGCTGCACTTGCTTTCTTCTCCTTGTAAAGGTTTATGTGTTATTATTTCAATATTTATTATTTTAAGTCTGTAATAAGTCCACTTGAAACACTCTGTCCAAGATTTAGTCAAGGTCCAGCATAGGTTCTGTTATGTTAATAACCCAAAAGCATAGGTATGTCCATATCTAATTTGTCCATCTCATATATTTAGTTCGTCCGTTTGATTATTATTTTATTATATATTATTCTTATTAGTCATAGACAACGGTTCGCAGTGATGAGGCGATCATTTCCCAGAGGTCCTGACTCGATAACATTGGCACGTAGACACATGTATCCGAGGCTTCCTAAGAGCTCTTTTCACATAGTTCCAAGCATCTAAATTTTTGAAAATATGGAAAACAATGAATATATAATATTCAGTGAAAAACCTTTTATACATGCAAGTTTTTCTTTTAAAAATATGAGTTTGGTCCCGAATTACATCATAGACATGTCTTACTCCGAGCGCTCAATATAACTTGTTCGATTATAACATAACATGAGAGTTGATCATAGGTCACATAGGTGCCTCACAAAACCATAACTGATTCTGAAGGTTTAATAATCGACTACCTTGGTAGTCTTCTACAATCTTAAAGAAATGCCTTGACACTAAACATTTCATGTACCGAACATAATTATATTCCGAAACTGATGGGGAAGATCTAGATGTAATTTCTTTTCTGAAAAAGGCAATTTCTTTTCTGAAAAAGGCACTTGTGTTTTAATTACTATGTATAACATGAATTGAATTACATATATACTTTACATAGCATAACTTATTTAATCGTGGTTCATCATGAACAATACTTGACATTAGAGGACATTCCTTGCATAATAACATTACCATTTTCACATGAATTTTTTTACATAATAGTACTATCATTATCATGGATTACAAACACATGAATTTTCTCAAATAATTTATACAAGCATATTCAATTAACACATATAAAAGGTGTAAAGGTCATTCACATTGAATCCCTAATCGAGATTACTTTGTGATATTAACTTCTTCTTTCCTTGTTTTCTCCTTCGTTAGCGCATCATGCCTTCAAATTTTCTCTCGTCTTCTTAAATTTAAATGTGTGCAAAGAGGATATATTATTTATTTAGAATTATATTTTAATTCCTTTATATGTGGATAGGTTACTATTTCTGTTATTTTAGTGCATGTGTATAGAATTCTCTTGTGTGTAAAGAATGTATTTGATAATTGGGGGACCAAAATTGCCATCGGTAAACAATAAATGACCAAGGATTCAATTATAGAAGAGAGAGAGAGAGAGATACAGAGATGGGGACGGTTTGTGCCAAAGAAATGACAAGTTCTCCTATCATTTATAGGAGTTAATAACATATGCATTGTTGTCGATGTTATCGAGTCAGGACCAATAGAGAATGACCGTCTCATCACTGCGAACCGTTGACCATGACCAATAAGAATAATTGATAATAAACTAATAATCAAATTGATGAACTAATATATGAGATGGACAAATTGAACATGGACATACATATGCTTTTAGAGGTATTGAAATAACAGAACCTATACTGGACCTTGGCCAAATATTGGACAAGGTGTTTCAACTGGACTTATTACAGACTTAAAATAATAAATATTGAAATAATAACACTTAAACCCTTGAAAGGAGAAGAAAGCAAGTACAGCTCACGGCCGAGGCGTTACAAGCAGTATCAGAGCAGGTAGCTCGTGGGGCTGGGATATTACAGTGATGTACAAATTTCAATATTCTGTCTTTGACAATATCTAGGTTTGACAATATCTAGGTGTAGAAAGTATCAAGGACATTGTGAAAAAAATATAGAATATAAAGAAAGACAAAGGTAAAAAAGAAGAGAGAACATACTGAAATATGTATATTATATATATATTTATATCTCTCTTCAATGTTATTCCCAAACTACACATTTACATTGGAGATGCTCTTCTCCTTTCGTTCCACTAATATAGACTCGTATTCTTTTTTCATTCATGTCAAATTATAAGTCACTTTTTTTTAACTAAAATTTAGTTTGAATTTTAATTTTCTTATATATTCTTAATAATGTACACCGTTACTAACAAAATAACACTACTAAAGGAAAATAATTAGTAAATAAATGAAGAGGTGTATTAAGAAAATATTCTTGTAGTTCGAACAAGTGTTGTAGTAGTTAAGTTCTCACGTTCTGGGAATGAGGTCCTGAGTTTACACTACACATGCCGCTCCCCGATTTTCCCTCACCCCTTTCACCTCCTTTGTTATAAAAATATAAAAAAAAAAACCTTAAATTTTACTTTCTCAATAATATTAAGGTTGGCCTTTTTTGGAAATTATATATAATATACTTAATAAAAAATACCAACTTTATACAATACAAAGAAATAATGTAACAAAAGTTATTTGTACAAAAATATCATAAGAATCTTAACATTGAAACACTAGAGACAAACCCTAGATTTAATTTAAACTTACTAAAAAACATTGACTAATTTGCACAATATATATATATATATATCGAACGTGTTTATCAGAAAAATCATTGGATCCCAGATCGCAATTTGTCTTCAAACAAACATTTCCTTTTCTTTTCTTTTTTATTATTATTATTATTATTATTATTATTATTATTATTATTATTATTATTATTATTATTATTATTATTATTATTATTATTCTTTTCTCGATTACAACATTTCCTTTTCTTGTTCATAGGAAAGGATTCTAAAAAGATTGTGATCTCGTAGAAGACATTTTGTTTTGGCTCGTCCGTGATTGTAGGTTTAGCAACAAACTATTTCAGCACAGCGCAGAATGCGTAATCTTTATTGAAGTCATTTTCTTTAATCGTCATATAATGCATGCAACTATCGGTACGTTAATTTGCACCCTAGAAAAGAGTAAATTAGAAATACGGTGAAAACGCAATAAAAGGCAGTAATAACTCATGGTTGCCAAGGAGCAGTAATAACCCATGGTTGCCGAGGCGATCTTCTCTTATGCAACCTTTCCTTTGAAATACATTCAATAGTACATTAGTCGACGTTCAGAGATAACAACTAGCCAAAGTTTCATTTTTGCATTGTGTGATTCGATGAATGCTATCTATTCTCCACTTCGAGCATCCGAATCATCAGCTAAGTTGGTGATATCTAATAGCCAGCTCCACCTAGCTCGAAAAAGGAAAGAATTCTCACTTGGGCTGCTTGATCAAAACAAAACACCAATTAGATGAAACATATTCAGAATAGGGAGACTAAGAGTAGGAATGAGACTGATGACCTCTAAGCAATAAAATAACTTCCAAAAGTGTCTACAGTGACTTCAGTGCGTACTTAGAATAAGGTGTCTGAAAATGGACAAAACACGAGGGCAATTAATGAGTGCTACAGGAAAGATCTCCTCACCCACATCAGAAAGGAAAATTCATCTAAAATCTTGTAAAAAAACAGAAAGAATACCTTCAAAAATCTAGACAAAAAACTTGATAAATTGCGAAAATTTTATCCATCTCTTGCCAACCTCTACGTCTTTTAGTTCTCCAGGATGTAACCATTACATGCAAATCTCAAGGATTACTTCATAGATGCAGAAACCACTTCGAACACATACATTAAATCCTTCAATCGACAGATATAAAGCATGACGGCAGACATTCAGGTACATCCTAAAAGTAGTTGAAATAATGCCCATAGCGTGAATGATGAGACCATAGTGAACCACCCTCATATAATGTTAGACTTTTAGGTTCGGTATTAAAATCTAATAGAAAACCTATCTTATCATGATGGAAAATTAAACTGTAAGTAGCTCCATATGGAAACACAATTAGATTTACCATGTCAAGGAGATTCTAGCTGAAGCCCATCCAGGGGAGAGCAAAAAGGGCATGAAAAAGCATTTATGGGTAAACGTCAATGATGGTATGCACTTGGTAATACATGAAACCAAATAAACTAGTATGTATTCTAAAATATTAAGGAAAATGTAATCAAGTCCATGTAAGACCAATTTAGAATGTGAAGATGCTGTTTTCTACCTTGTTTGTATTCGGTATACTTTCTAAATATGGTAATGGAATATTATGTTTCTTTCTTCAATAGGGTTGCACTGGTATGCATATGTTGACTTGCATTGAATTCATTCCACCAATTAACTCGACATTTGACTTTAATAATTAGCTCAACCCACCAAGGTTCATTACTCATCCAATGAATATGCAGATCTCCTTTTCCATTATAGTCACACCATTTTCCAACCCCTGCAGGGGACCAAGTAGAGTAGCAAATAATGTAGCCTATCATTAATTTATTTAACAATAAATGTTAGTTTCTTTCCGTTATTTTGTCACTTTAAAGTTCATTGAAACTCATATCCGTATAAATACAAGAGTTTGGCATAGAAATCATGCATGTGGGGTGGCATCCTCACCCTTAAACATGCAAAATGCGGGAATAGGCCAATCTTTTTTTTTTTTTTTGCCTCAAAAACAGGAACACAACGCACACATAGAAACAGGCCAATCTTTAATAGGTAGTAAAATGGCTTTTCAGCTATACCTTGGTCCATGATAATCATTTCCCAGCTCCTTTAAGCCCCCCTGGTTTGAGGTGAAACATGCACATGCCAAATAGGTTAAAGTAGTAATCATCTAAAAACCACAGAGAATACAAAAATTTAGAATGATACTAATTATATAGTTGAACTTAGTCATAATTGCTGAAAAAAGGCAAAAGGCATAATAGAATTGAAATAATTTTCTATAAACAATACTTAACAATCAAATTGGGTTTAAACTAGATCAAATTCTTCAAAACTCTTAAGTCAAAATTTCGAGATTCGGTATCAAGTGTCATAACGAAAAATTCTGGCAAAAGATGTTTTGCTACACTACATTGATTTTTATTCTGGTCAAGAGTCTTTACGTATGAACTAATTCCAGTTTAGCAGTTTGTATGAGAAATGATCATAAGAAAATGATTTACGAAGCTAAGTAATGAGCCATTCTTCCACACCCACAGGCAGAGGGAATGCACCACAGCTTCCACACCTTCCAGAAGTTATTCAAGAATTTTATTGTAACTTTCTCATAGCAAGCATGTAATAATCAGCATTGAAACAAACTCAGGGCTTTTTCTTTTCAGTTCCTTTATCTTTCACTAAAAAGTTGGCCAACAAATCAAACTTACACCAACAAACATATTCTCTATAAATAATTAATTTTCATATCTCCCAATAATCTATCTCCACTTTTCCACTAGACATTTCAAAAGAAAAATCACCGTCCAAAAGAAAAGCGACAAAAGTAGCTAATAGCTACAAAAATCAAGCCATAATATTTGAGAGATGAATTTCATGGAAAATTTTGGCTTCTTTCTTCTGAAGTCAACTTTCCACCTGGTTGTGAGAATTTTGCTGACACTGACTGAGGAAGAATTGCTTGTGCCACGATGCTCTTGAATATTATCATTAGTATCATTATTATGCAATTTTTCTTGACTATATGAACCTCAAATCAAACGAGAATAATATATTAATGGTACCACCTTCATTCTCAAAATATTTCCACCTAATGCAAAATAAGAGCATGTGTTTTCACCGCCTACCATTAATTAGAAATCAATCTATATCAAAATATAATTCAACTAATTAATCAGATGGGGTTTGAAACAAGAAGATCAGGCTTTCATTAGATACAAATACCTGGGTTATATAAACCTTTTTCCACCTTGTTTAATAATTCTAGAAAAACTTTTAGTACCTCCACAGAGGGGGAGAGAAAGCATAAAAATAGTCGCATGCATGGATGTCATAAATTTAAGAAGCTGAGAAAAACTTTGAACGTAAGGCCAAAATATGCTTGTTATGTAGATTACCATGATAGGAGAGGAAAAAAAAAAGGACGAAAGTCTGGTCCATCGATAAGGATTTCAAGCTGCCAAATACCTGCATAAGTTCAATAACAAGAAGAGGAAATATTTCATCCCCAAAGCGCTGATTCATTTCCAGTTTTGCTTCAACTACTGAAGTAAGATTCTGCATCGTATATTCTGCCACGGCCATATAAATAAGGTCTACGCGTATAACGTTTAGAGTATTGATAACAGATGTTAAATTCAACCTCTCTTCAAGGTCCCATGCTATTAACTCTATCTTCAATCTCTGTACGAGTGGGAAATTAAGAAATATCAAACGTAGTTTCATTTCCTGCAGCCCTCTATAGTTAAATCCTTTAGTAATGGGCAACTAGAGAAAAGCTTCTCTGTAAGGATACTTGAAGGATAGAAAAGATTATTATGGAGCAATTTCAAATTTGGGAGATAAAAATTAGGAAGCTCATTATTGCGAAATAGCGTGTTAGACTCAAGTATCAAAACTGTGAGAGTTTTGCATGTGAAAATACATTGTGGAATGAATGATCCCTGGAGGCTGAGTTCATGTACATGGCGCTCAGCCACATCATTCAACCATGCCCTGACAACCAATTAGCCTCAAATAGAAATATTGGTTTGTCTTGAGGTGCAAAGACTTAACACACCATCTACAATGTAAGAAGTGCTTCTTCTATCCAAGATATCCTCTTCAAACTCAAATTTTTTTATACAAGTCAGAGATTGACCACCTCTTGGACAGAATGCTGGTATGGATAGCAGATTTTACAGAGAAATGAGAGGATGTGGTTAATAACCGTGTCCGGTACGGAGTTTATTCGATCTCCTTCTCCTGGAAAACAGCTCAGTAAATTCCCTTATCTTCCTAAACCTCTCGCTAAACAGGTCTCTTCATCTTCTGGTCTTGCCAGTGGGCAAATCGAGGAGCTTGGTACCCTCATTCTCATTTTATTTCGAATTGTTCGGCCTAAAGACTAGACAAAGAACTAAACAAAAGAAACCACAAGGATTTTGGCAATTCCCGAAACAACACAGTCAAACGGGGTCGATCAAATTCAAATGCGCCCAATATATATTTTTTTAAGGAACAAAAATATCTTAAAAGGTAGAAGATCAGATACATTGATACCTTGATTTCCTGTGGAGAAAGGAAAATGTTGGTAATTCTTCAATTCATCAGAGACAGGAGAGATGCTAAAATAGCAGAGAAGTGGTGAAACGGTCCAGAAACAAAACTGTTTTCCTCACGCAGTAAAAACAGAGTAGAAATCAGCAAACACCAAAAATCCGCTTGGGAAAAGCACTCGAGTGAAAAATGGTAGTCCTCCGTAGCACAAAGATATCCGGTCGGAAAATCTAATGTCATGGTTGAGGCCATCTTTTACAAAATTGAGGTATATGATGTAATTAGAGAAAATGATTTAATGATTCATGCTTGTATGATGCGCTTTTTTTTTTTTTTTTTTTTTAATTGGGAGAATTTATAATGAGGAGAGAGAGAGAGAGAATGTATATTGAGAATGTAAAAAGTTGTAAAATATGTAATTGTAATTAAATATTATTCAAATCAATGGTAGTTAAAATTATAAATTGGTAAAAAAAGAGAAATAAAGAGCATCAAACAAGCTCAACTCTAGTCCCATATTATTTTTATAGAAATTAAGAAATGACGATTAACATAGTTGAAATATTAAAATTTTACTTTCATTTTCCATATATATCATCATGTCACATTAATGGTTTGAAAATACTTTTAATGTATAGAAAGTTGATATAGAGTAATAACAAATACATTAAGTGAAATACCTTTTTGGAGCATATACATGAAAATAAAAATTAAGGGAAGTATCTTTTTGGATGAACGGAAATAATATATTATACCATCTTTGTGAAATGAAAACATTGTTTACAATGTCAAATTTAGTATTCAAACAAATTGTAATCGATGGTCTCGCGAAATGCACTTACCTGGGACGAGGAAGTATATGATTTTATTATTATTATTATTATTATTTCTTTTTGGTAGTAAGTGATGCTGATTTTCTACCAATGAAATCATGCCTTACTAAAACTAGAATCTGCATAAAGAAATATATGAATTATTGAGAAAAACAAAAAACCTACACCACTAAAGGAAAATATTTTCTTTATGTTTTAGGAAAATGTAATCACATAATCAAAAAGTAAAAAAAGAAAAAACATTTTCCAAGAAAGAAAAAAAATGAAACACCATACGTAAAAACTTAAGTTAAAAAAAATGACATTTTTTGTAGAAAATATTGACAAATAAACACACACTAAAATTAAAATCTTTTGGAACTAGAGTACAATCCAGTATTCTCAATTATTTTCAAATTATCATCTAACAACTAATATCAACTTTAGTGCTTTATTTTTATATGACAATCAAATGCCTAGTTTATCTCAAATAGAAAAAAATACAGCCAATTTTTAAGTCAAAAGTCCTCAGTCTACCAATCACCTAGTTATTTTTTGAATATTACAACTCGAGAGAAGGGGCATGAGGATGTGACTCGAACTCAAGAGAATATTTCAAGAGGATATATGTCCTGGTAGTGTTCTAGAAAGTATGAGGAGTGAGAAAGTGTCAAGGCTAAGCATTGAGTTTATGCGTGTATAAGCGCACCAATGCGTGATAAAACGCAAAATGTGATAAAGCGTGGAGCCCAAATTTCAAGAATAGGCGCCGCCTAAACGCCGCATAAACAAGCTTTTTAGAACACCATTGTCCTGGTACTAGGAAAAGAGATATGTTCAATTAGTAGAATATCTCCTAGACCACACCAACCACATACATAGCTATTAACTAGGCAAATATCTTTATAGTTACTACTTATTAATATACCGCTGCTTTTTTATTGTGAATCTAACTGTAGTTTTTGTTGTTTGGGATTGAAGGGAAAAAGTTATTTGAAAAAGGTTTCAAAGAATAATAGAGAAGATGAAGGAAGAAGCTTTGGGGAGAGGCATATGTTCTCTTTTTAGGGCCAATTGGGGGAGAAACATTTTCCTATAGACGGTGATTAAGAAGACATTCAAGAATAATTTTTTTTTTTTTAAATCTAAACTAGCGTTGTCTAATTGATATTAAACAGACAAATATTTTCATGTTCTTCCGAATAATTAAAAAGAAAAAAGAAAGGTCAACTTGAGGCATTTCAATAGCTAGCATTACTGCACAATCAAACAAATGAAAAACCAAGTTCTCACATATTCTACTGGTTTGGCAACTTTTCAACTTGAATCATTTTCTATTGTGTTCAAAATGTGCGCTTTATCTGTCAATTTTTTGAAAATGGCAAGTTAGCAACTGTTTCTCAAACAAGTGAAGAGAAGTAAGAAGTGCTAAAAAAAATGTCATTACGTCGTTCTAGTACTTATTTGTCAATTTCTCCAAATTACGTTGTATACAATCAGAGAACTATTACTGGGCTAATGTAGGCCCAATACAGTTGGTAATTGGGTCCAAAACTCTTTATACTTTCCTAATAAAAAACTCAGCAATTAATAAAGCATAAAAGGGTCACTTCTAGTAGGGGGCCAAAAACCCCAATCCAAATAGTGTCCTGAGTAATTATATTACAACTACAAATATTAATTCTTACACCACAAAAATGAAAATTTTAATTTTATTTACTTAAATGTCCTCATTTAGCATTACATTAATAGCCCCATTTAAATATGTTTCCCACATTAAACACATAAATGCCACCATATTCATATAGATTTCCTTTTTTAATTATTTCTAATTTTCATGTCTTGTTTTTAATTTCCGGCACCAACAAATCTTGTACTTCTTTTTCATTTTTCTTTTTTTTTTTATCAATTCTCGTCTCATATAATAATGGTAAAAAAATTTTAAAAAAAAATCATGTACTGATTCTTTTTGAAAAAAAATCAAAATCAATAATTAAAGTTCAACAATTATTTTGAGAAAAAAAAGATATCTTCTCATTTCAAAAATTAAAATTGAGTGTCACATGACAATATTTGTAATTCTCGGTAGAAGTATTGGCATAAAATAAAACATATTATGAACCATATCTTTAATTGAAAAAAGAAACATTATGCAACATGATATAAAAAATAAAAAAATAAAAGGTGAAAAAGATTGATAAGACAGAAACCTTTGTTTTTTATTTTTCAACAAAAAATAAAATCAATGTTATTTTTAATTTTACTTTAAAAAAAGGTTATTTTTAATTGTGGACGTGGGAACATCAAGATTGGAAAATGAAAAGAGGCTATAATATACCTTTATAATAGTTTGGTTACAATGGTAATTTTAATGTGGTGGGACTAAAATTTCATATTTTATGTGTGGTGAATTTATATTATAGTGTGACAATTAATTTTTATAGTGGTAATATAACTACTCTAGTGTCATTTTGGGGTGCCAAAAATACACCTTAGCGGGAAAGGGATAAAAAAGGGGGCCAAACCCACTTTCCCGTCCCTCTTTGGTCCCCAAAAGTTATACCTGTTTTCCCTAAAATTTTCTCCCTTGGACTTTTTTCTCGTTTAACTTTTTTTTCTTCCACTAGAAGTGCTATACGGGCCACACTACAAATTTTTTTGGAGACTGTAGGTAAAATGGTCAAAAATTGACTACACACTCAGCAATACACCATAAAATGAAAAAGTAGCACAAATACACCTTTCATTAGTATAAATAGGCATCGTATTTATGGAATAAAATTAGACATCCAAAATTAAAAAAATATATACAATTATAATTATTGATTAAGCCATCAATAATCTGGATAATGCAGATACACATAATCAAGTTGGTTGGGATTACAAAATATCATCCAAAAAAAAAAGATTTTGAATCACGTTGGTTAGGATCACAAAACATCATCTAAGAGATTTTGAATATCATCTCGACAATTCAAGTATATATACGGCATTAGCTACATCAGAATTGAAATTCTGATAAACAAGGACCGTGGAGTTCCCCCTGCAAAACTACCTTGTACTCCTTCAACGTCCCAGGTATGTCAGTATCAATTAGATTCAATTTTTGTTAGAGAACTCCATGTTTCATGTCTCATTATATTATTTCATGTTCCATTTTCAATTCCAGTAAACATAAAACGTGAAGACCCACCCTGCAACACTAACTATTGATTCTTCAACCTCCCATAATGTATGGAAAAACCAGCTGCTGGGTATCTCCAATGCAACATCGATGCAGCAACAGGTGGGGAACGGGCTGGAATTGGCATGGTTGTACGGAATGAGACTGGAGAATTTGTGCAACTCTAAATGATTCCTATAACAGCCGCATTCCAAGTGAAGGAAACTGAAGCAATTGGATTAAGAGAAACTCTGAAATGGATGCTCTATTTGGGTGTCTAAAAAATGGTTTTTGAGTTAGAATAAACTATCTAAAGTCTAAACAATCTCCCTGCAACCGATGTAAAAAAAAATAAAATAACAAAATAAAATAAAGAATAATCCATTCAACCATTCTACAAGTTTCAAGCGTGCATTGGCCTTTAAAACTTTATCATGGCAGTTGGACCTTTCGACTGAGCAATTAACCATAAAAGGATACACAAATGACCAAATTAACATATTTATAGAACATATCAATTAGCCCCATCAAGTAAATGTATCATCTTTATACCGTATCACACTGACAAAAAGTACACATCAACCTAATAAAACATATGTAAAATAAAAGAGGTTACAGTAAAAACATTATAGTAGCATATGTAAAACACGGAGGTGAAGGGAGGCCTATTGTAACATGGGAGATGCTGTTTAGTGTTAGAAATCATAACTTAATATGTTTGTAGAACGTATCAACTATCCCCCTCAAGTAAATGTATCGTCTTCATATCATATCGCTCAAGATCACTCGTAACACCCAGACACACGAAAGAAGTCTTCCAAATTACTTATTTGTTCAATTACCAAAAATCTCCCTAATCTATTTTTAATCTAATTATTAAATTAGTAATTAATTATCAAATAAGTGAATAAAATATGTACCTAAAGAAAAGAAAAAAGATATTAAGTTATGATAAATCACATGTTTTAATTTTAAATTCAAAAATATACCAACAGATATCAACTACGTGATCTTTGAAATATTACATGATAATTTAAAAACAAACCTTAAGATCATGTTTAGATAATATTTTTTGTATGAAGTACGTTTAAATAATGATTTTATTATATTAAATAATTCAAAACTCCCAATTAGAAATAAAAATAGTAAAAAATTCCCTTTGAAAAATGCCTGTGACCATGCAAATTTTATGAGTAAATCTGCAAATCATTATGTGTAAATCTGCAAAACAACAAAAAAATATAGATTTGAAATTTATTTGAAAAAAAGGGTGCCAGATCTAAATTTTATATATAGTTTTAGGGAAATTTAGATCTGGCACTATTTTTTCCAATAAATGTCAAATCTACAGTTGTTTTGTTGTTTTGTAGATTTACACATAACGGTTTATAGATTTACACACAACATTTGCATGGTTGCACGCATTTTTTAAAGGGAATTTCTTACTATTTTTATTTCTAATTGGGGGTTTCGAATTATTTAATATATTAAAATCATTATCTAAACGTACTTCATAAAAAAATATTATCTAAACATGATCTTAAGGTTCGTTTTTAAATTATCACGTAATATTTCAAAGATCACGTAGTTGATATCTGTTGGTATATTTTTGAATTTAAAATTTAAACATGTGATTTATCTTAACTTAATATCTTTTTTCTTTTCTTTAGGTACATATTTTATTCACTTAATTGATAATTAATTACTAATTAAATAATTAGATTAAAAAATAGATTAGGGAGATTTTAGGTAATTGAACGAATAAGCAATTTGAAGGACTTCTTTTCGTGTAACTTCTTTTCGTGTGTCTGGGTGTTACGAGTGATCTGGAGACGTGTGCTCTTCCGATCTAGATGATACATTTACTTGAGGGGGTAGTTGATACGTTCTACAAACATGTTAAGTTCATGATTTCTAACACTAAACAGCATCTCTCATGTTACAATGGGCCTCCCTTCGCCTCCGTGTTTTACATATGCTACTATAATGTTGTTAATTTGGTCACTTGTGTATCCTTTTATGGTTAATTGCTCAGTCGAAAGGTCTAACTGCCATGATAAAGTTTTAAAGGCCAATGCATGCTTGAAACTTGTAGAATGGTTGAAAGGATTATTCTTTATTTTATTTTATTATTTTATTTTTTTTTACATCGGTTGCAGGGAGATTTTTTAGACTTTAGATAGTTTATTCTAACTCAAAAACCACTTTTTGGATGCCCAAATAGAGCATCCATTTCAGAGCTTCTCTTAATCCAATTGCTTCAGTTTCCTTCACTTGGAATGTGGATGCTATAGGAATCATTTGGAGTCGCACAAATTCTCCAGTCTCATTACGTACAACCATGCCAATTCCAACCAGTTCCCCACCTATTGCTGCATCTATGTTGCATTGGAGATACCCAGCAGCTGGTTTTTTTCCATACATTCTGGGAGGTTGAAGAATCAATAGTCAGTGTTGCAGGGTGGATCTTCACGTTTTATGTTTATTGGAATTGAAAATGGAACATGAAATAATCTAATGAGATATGAAACATGGAGTTCTCTAACAAAAATGGAATCTAATTGATACTAACATACCTGGGACATACGTTGAAGAAGTACAAAGTAGTTTTGCACGGGGAACTCCACGGTCCTTGTTTATCAGAATTTTCAATTCTGATGGAGCTAATGCCGTATGTATACTTGAATTGTTGAGATGATATTCAAAATTTCTTAGATGATGTTTTGTGATCTTAACCAACGTGATTCAAATTCTTTTTTTAGATGATATTTTGTGATCCCAACCAACTTGATTATGTGTATCTGCATTATCCAGATCATTGATGGCTTAATTAATAATTGTAATTGTATTTTTTTAATTTTGGATGTCTAATTTTATTCCATAAATACGATACCTATTTATGCTAATGAAAGATGTATTTGTGCTATTTTTTCATTTTGTGGTGTATTGCTGAGTGTGTAGTCAATTGTTTACCCTTTTACGTAAAGTCCCCATAGTTTTATTACTTGAAATGAAAGCTCTTAATCTTTGTAACTTGTAAAATTTGTCCCACCAAATTTTATTGCATTTGTTTTCTGAACATTTTATTAATTTTATATATTTTGTTTTTTTAATGATGGTTACTTGAAATATTCAAGCACCTCCCAAAGTTTTGTTATAAAATATCTTACTCCATGTGGTAATTATTGATGCATGTCACGTGTATTTCAAATCTATGTGGCGTACATTAATACATGTCACGTGGGGTAGGAGGTGCTTGAATATTACTGGATAGTTACTATCTCAATGAATTTCATTTGTTTGTCGGTCAAAAAAAAATTTCATTTGTTTGTTTTAAATCATAAGAAATTATGTAATTTTATTTTTATAGATTCTGTTTTTTAACTTATAAATATTTAAATGTTTCCCATATTGAAATTTGTAGAAGGAAATCCTTATTAGATCCGATATACAATGAAGAAAACGTTCATCCTTAATCTAAAAAAACTTGAAAATACGAAGGATATTGATTATAATTAGAGTACAATATATTTAGTAAAAAGCATGGTTAATATGATTAATTTTTATATAATTTCATGTCTGGTAATGAAAAGGGGTTATAAGAGGGTAACAGTTGCTGGTCACATGCAACTCAAGACAACTTGAGCATATCTTTCAACTGTGTGTATCTAAAGAGAAAACAAGAACTTGAGATTGAGAGAGAGAGAGAGAGAGAGAGAGAGAGATTAAAAAAACAAAAAAAGGGAAATGATACGCGTTTATAGGTGGTATCAAGCACATGTGTGTGTGGTGTGTCATCTGAACACATATCTATCACAACAATTTTTATACTTCAATTAAAGATAGAACATCATATTACGGTGACATTAAATAATAAGTTAAATCAAGTGAGTCTTTTATTTATTTTTTTAATTTTATTTATCAATTAATATTATATTAGTTGTCACCTAAACTGGTGCTAAGTATCACTGATACTACATAGTATTATTTTTAAAAATAAGCAGGCCAATGACTACTAAGGACAGTATTTGCAATGAAATATGAAAATATATAAATAAATATTGAAAGAAATTTGCTAAATTATTCCCGCATGCAACGCCGAATATATAATATATTGAAAATAGGTGCAAAATCCGGCATAAGATAAAGTTTTATTTATTAGTATATTAATTAAAATGTTAATTTATTTGCCAATAAGATAGCCTAATTGGCTAGACAACTAGAGTTCGTGTTTTTTTCAATATTATTGTTGGTTTTTTTATAATGTGTTTCTGTACGCATTTGTACTATTTATAATATACCAGTTGTATATTTGTGTGTTGCACGGAATAAAATAACTGACAAAAAAATACGTAATAATTTGAAAAACTAAGTAATAGTAATTTTATTGCGTAATACTCACTCATATACATATATTACTAATATACATAAATAGAATCAAATTGCAAAGTACAATATTTTCACTTTGTACAAAACTAATTAAATTAATTGTCATTCATAGAACAATACTATTAAGTAATAAAAATGAGAATGAGGAATTTTACAAAATGTATTTCATGTTGAGTATAGAAACTAAGAAACTATGGAAGTAAGAGGATACAAAATTTATACAACCCCAGAATTACCTTACACCCACATCCTTATTCAATAAGATATGGATGATATTTATTTATCTGAATGAATTATTTTCCACATTCATCATCCACCATGGAAAAAACTTTTTTCCTTCCACCATATATTTTTTGGAAAAATTATTTTTCGCATTTTCTCATCATTATTCACTAAATTTACTCTAAAAATCTAAAGTGCATAGTCTTATATTACAGAAGACATAAGTAAAGTAATATTACAACAAAAGATAAATTCTATATGATTTACGATTTACCCCTAAAATTAATTTTTAACCCACATTCTGTTCTAAAAAAATTAAAAGAATTTTTTATTTTTGTTCTAAATCATTATCATCAAATATTATTACTATCGTGTTCCCTCAATTAAATTTTTACCAATATATAAGTTCTCAGAGAAAAACAAATAATATATTAAGTAATGTACATAGCCTTACATTGTATGACGTGTAGTTTATTGTATTAAATTAAAGTAAAAGTTTTGAAACTGATTTAATTTTACTTATTATATCATCAATCTCACGAGTAGGCACTTAATCAAAATAAGAAGTCTCAGTAACT
>CAVNYN010270613.1:0-19074 GCA_963692815.1 Nyctanthes arbor-tristis | reverse complement strand
TCATCACTCTAATTAACCCATCTTCATATCAAGTATGCAGATTGATTAGTACAATTTTGTGTTCTCAATTACAACAAGATGCGAGAAACGCTAGTATAAAGCTAAACAACATATGGAATTTGCTCCTGTATAAAGCTATGTTTAATGTAGCCTGTAGGTATATGATTTTCTTCACATGCTCAGTACAAGGTAAAATTTTCAGTTCAAAGTTGCTTTTCCATGTCAATACAAATATATTTGATATAGGATACGAACATGAAGGAAAATATAGATTTCATATATTATTAATGAAAAAGTATAAGGTTGCCAGGAAAGAAGGAATATGTGCCCTAGATAGGTCATTACTGAAAGGGAACAGATACAACGATCTGAAGAAAGCTGACAATACATGGAAAATTTGGCAACAGTCTTTTAGTCATTGCCCTCCTACTTCTATGTGGGAGGGGGACTCAAGATTGTGACTGACGGACAATTTATTAAATGGCCAAAAAGAACAGTCTCAAAAAAGTCCAATTTTAGCATAAATATAAATTCTAAAGCTAGCTTACAATGCTGAGGGCACCAACACGTTCCCCATAAAGTCCCAAGTTCTTTGCATAGCTTTGAGCAACAAGACACTCGCCTCCATCTGCAACAAACAACCGAACAGAATGTGCATCTGCATCCAGATTACCACTAGCAAAACCCTGCAGCATCGTGGTTTCAAATCAAAATGAATGAATTGTATGTTTTGAATAGAAAAGTCGATCCCTCTGAATCAGATCCTATTGACAGAAGGTTAGGGAGTCTTTGGCTAAGCTTAAGAAAATGCAGCAATTACCTTTTGACTTTTGTGTCCAAACATTTTAGGATTGCTTACTCTTTTCTTACTCTGAAGTGAAAAGGTTACTTAAGGTGAAAGAACTCTTAACTTACCGTCAAAATAAATAATTCAGCAAGGTCCAACTTTTACCATGTATTGAGAATTATTTACTCATAAATAAACCTCTTAAGCTTAGCCAAACATTCCTACTAGCAAGATGCATAAAAGTTCTCCCACCTGATAAGCACTATCAAAGAAAGGCAGCAATCTGTTTGATCTCATCAACTGCCTGATTTTCTCCCACTGCTGAGGAGTTGGATCCACTCCAGTTGGGTTATGAGCACATGCATGAAGAAGCACAATTGCTCCTGAAGGAGCGGAACCGAGGTCTTCCAACAAGCCTGTATTTTTCCAGAAAAGGATACGTCCAAAAGATAATGGTCAACATATGAAGTACGGGAATACCATGAAAAGACAAAAAGATCATGCCTTCAGTCAATTTTTCAAATTTTGGATGCATAGATAGGGAACTAGACATGAATAGAGTAGGTACTTGAAATGCTAGATCCAAAATCATTTAGCTAGTTATCCTCTAGAAACTAGAAGTAAAGAATAAAGAAAAAAATATAGTTTTGTAATCCCCAGCTCAAGCTATTAGCATTGCTCCAACAGAATATTACTCCCTTTAAGTAAGTTGAGTATATCCTCATAGTTTTATGCAAATATTACACAAGAAAGATGCTGTATAATTCGACATTCCATGCTTCAAAATCAGATTTTTTGTGGTTATGGATAAGACATGGAACTACCTTGGCAATTGGTAGAGGAAAAATTAACATCCACCAAAATTACTGACAGGTGAACATTTAGCCACAGTCCTTCAGAAAAATATAACTAGTTTGCCCTGCAAACAGTTTACAAACCTTGAATAAGAGCCCACGAGTTGCTGGATCATAGTAGCGATAACTTTTAACAGATAACCCAGCTAAAGTGAAAACTTTTGGGTGGTTTCCCCATGTTGGCTGTGGAATATATATAGTGCGCTGTAAACCATTGGACAACAGGTAAGTTCTTGATATATATATATATATATACCCGTATTTGACAGGAAAAGAAATATTAACGAAGGTTGTGAGAAGATCTATGCTTACTTGATGATAATGCCGAGCCAAAAATTCGCCTCCAACCCTCAATGAGCCAGTACCAGACAAGCACTGAACAGTTGTGACCCTGTTCTCCAGGATAGCAGGACTGTCCAAGCATGTAAAGATAGTGATTTAACACCTAAGGATATTAGTCATATGCAATTAAACTCACATATACTATACATAAAGAATGAGTCATCTTGCTAAATGAGTTCAAATTTTGACAGAGAATCATCATCGGCCTGAAGACTGGAACTAATAGGAGACGGAAGATTGACTCAAGTTCTTCCGTCTCAAGTTAGATCAGCATCTTGGGATCAATCAACTCCAGACTAGGAATCAATCAACTCCAGACTAGGCAGATCAAATTGAACCTGACCGTCTGGATGGCCAGGCACAGTTCAAACTCACTGTGGACAGGCCAGACTGTAGGCACACAGCCTGCAACAGAGTTCCCATGCACACTTGTATGCAGATAAATATCATTTATGCCCGTAGTTCTGGACCAGCCACTGCTAAATAGTTTTAAGCACACATAATAAAAGGGCAAAGTTCGGGCACCTCAAAACTGAGTTCAGGATTACTCACTCAGCATAAGTTTTTCTTTCTGTTGATAATCAAGTTACATCGTCGGGAAACAACAAATTCTTTGCAATATAGACCAAATGGAAAACTATAAGTAGATCCATGAAGGCAGTTACAAAATCTGTACATTGAATTTTTACTAAAAATGATCTAACATACGTTTGGTGCAGTAATTGTATGAGTCAGTGATGTGATGTGAGCATATCATTACCCCCACAAATCGCATCAGTAGCTGAAATTATGCCACACCACCTGTCTTGTGCCGTGACGGTGCCAGACGTCTAGTGTTAGATCATTTCTAAAATTTCTACCGGTTTAATTTACTAGTTCACACAACCTTTTTCTTTTCTTTTTTTTTTTTTTTTTTTTTTTTTTTTTTGGGTGTTGGTTTTGGGTTTGGGGGGAGGGGGGTTGATTCTGGGTTGGGAGGAAGGAAGAAAGAGAAGGTGATAACAGAATAACTAAAAAAAAATTCTGCTTTTGGAAAGAAAGTAAACATAAACATAGTGAACAATCAAAAAATGAGTTTCACAATTAAACTTTGGGTAGTTTATAGTATTATTACATAACTGCTGTCTGCTGTCTGCTGTCTTCTAGGAAACTTTTGCATGTTTAGTCCATGTAAAGCAAACTTTAATCAACATTTTATAATCCAAGTAACCAGTATAACTTTATACATTAATATGTTTTGGGAATAGATAACAAAACTCTTCAAGCAAGCTTTTATAAGCCACAAAGAAAAATATTCATTCTAGTCACGATTTATATTTTCATATAGCAGTAGAACATTTGTACAAGTCATCTACAATACAACATACAAAATAGATAATCTGGTACCTGTCAGAACCAAATATGAGCTTTGCACTAAATTTATTGAAATCTGCCAATCCAACAATTGGAAGATACTCCTTTACACGAGAACTGCAGATAAATCAGACTACAGTTACCATCTCAAGGAAACAGAAATCTCAATGATAATTTACGAAATTTGTATCACCTGTCATTCACTAGCATTTTCTCCGCTCTACGGACAACATTCAAAACAAGAGGTTTCCCTTCCTATTATACCAAATATCATGTTGAAGATCAACTTGAAAATTAGGCATTATCAATAACAAAAGACTAATTGCATAATCTAAAAGCATGAAGCATGAAATTACCTCGGTCCGATAAGCACCGACGCCCAAATTCAACTTCACAGGGCTCGGGTCCTTATTATATGCTACAGTTACCTGTAAATTCAAAAGTTCAACGCTAAAATTTTATTTTCTCCATATCTAGATTTAAAAACATAAAATATTTCTTAACTTAACATAGTGATATTTTCTGTGTAAAATTGAAAACAGAAATTAAGCATAACTAGCCGTTCCATCAACAATTCGCATATCAGAAATAGTATGTTGAAGACGTTACACTGATAAATTAATCTTTGATAACAACAATTCCTTTGAGTACAAGTTAGCGAATTTCATTTTTTAAAATGAAAATAGATACAAGATCACAAGTACACAATGAATAATAATACAATTAAAAACTAAAAGACAATATAGAAAGCAGAACGTATATGTAGTAATCAATAAACCCACGGAACGAAAGGAGAAATCAGCAAATTACGCCGAGAATGGGATCTTCGGGGGCCCGAACAACATGATCGAAAACAGAATTTCCGGAAAAGCCCGAAGTTGGAGAGGCTGTAATGGCGTCGGATTCCATAGCGTTTGACGATCCTTGAAGGTGTCTGATCAGTGCGCTCAACCTCCGATCCGCGGACGATGTGACCTCTGAGTGCATTTTTGCTATTATACTCCTCTGTTGCTAAATTACGCTGGCGGGTAGCCTTTTCTTTTCTTTTTCTTTTCTTTTTCTTTTTTTTTTCCCCCTCCTGGCTCCTTCCCCTTTTTCTTCTTGTATTTTGACCTTTTTCAAACTATTGACTGGGTGCGGTGGGATATATAAGGTCTGTCAATAATGACGTGGCGGATTGTGGTCCCCACGATCTGTTTTGGATTTTATAGGGATCGGATACGTTGGCACGATATACAAGGGAGTATTTTGACGTTATGGTCCGGTCGAGTGCTGTTATTTATGGATTTTGATTGGCACGACCTTCGATGTCATTTTCTTAACAATAGTAGGGCGTTAGCATGATTCCGTATTTTAGGAGTATCGTAGACTTTACTGGATAAATCAATAATTTACGTGTAGATAATAGACCCAATTGTTAACACTAGTTTTTTTTCACAGGTGTAACTGGTGGAGTTATAGTATATATTTATATCAAAATTGAATTATAAGTGTGTTTTTTAAATGTTATGTCATAAATAAAATACAATATACTAATTACATTGTATAAAATTATCAATTGATGTGTGAATTACAAAATACAACTAGATATTTGTAGTAAATGTCTGAGTATTGAGCATAAATTTAGTTGCACAGCTGAGTCTATAATTTTGGGCCTCCACCAAACACATATTGCAAGTTCACACGTTCAACTTATATAAAATTGTAATAATTACAATCAACTATTGCAATCATGAGTCTAGCATCTCACTCATGCATTGCATAAGAATACTAACTTCAAAAAAATCAATAATAATGAATAATAAAATATTGAACAGATACGTGCCATCGGATTTACATGACAAAATCAATAAATATAATAGTTTTTATTTAATATTTGACTCGTTAAATTAATCACGATTAATATTTTGCTATAATTTACTTTTAAATCATCTTACTTATTTAATCTTATTAGTTAACAGTCTAATAATACGTATCGGACATGTATATATATACCTATATTCAATCAATATTCGGTTAGATAAAAATTTTTATACTCATAAGAAAGTACCATCCTAATATACCATTTTAACGAGATAATATCTCGTTTCCCCACAAACCCTTTTATTTTGGTGATACTTCATTTTATTTTGTACAAGTACTCATAAATACCACGTTACTATTTTAGTCTAATAAATAAAAAATATACCCCTTAAAAAATAGCATGATTTTATAATGACAACTGTTAGAAGCGTAATAATTATAATGATAAATAAAATATAATATGAAAAACATTTTCATCAAAAGTTAATTTATTAATAGTTACTAGATTTTCACCTGTGTGTTGCACGGGAAGATCTCTTATCAAATTATCTACATAAATATCAATATTTAGTTTTAATGAATTACGATAAATAACAAGTAAAAATAAATTT
Organism: Nyctanthes arbor-tristis; assembly: GCA_963692815.1. Classification (NCBI taxonomy): domain Eukaryota; kingdom Viridiplantae; phylum Streptophyta; class Magnoliopsida; order Lamiales; family Oleaceae; genus Nyctanthes; species Nyctanthes arbor-tristis. Next base: position 13,324 of record CAVNYN010270613.1, on the reverse strand, counting down.
TCATTTCCATTTACGTCATCTTACAATAATTATAACTTACGGTATATTGAAACTTGAAAGCAATTAATCCGATTTAGCATTATATTATATAACACTGTATATAGTGCAATATAATCATATGACGTACATTGAAAAAAGCTGTATGGGAAATCACAATCATATGGCGTGTCTTGATATACCTCGCATGGTCATATGACACTATATAATGTCATATACCATATAGTGTTAGATTATTTTTACAATTAAATGGCATTAATAAAACAAATAAATTTATTTACCTTATAATACATAAAGAAAGATGAATCACATAGTATAAAATGATTGTTAGCCTGATAGTACTGTGTAGTAGCATATTTTTTTATAATTTTTTTACGAATATATTAGATTGTCACGGATGATGAAAACTATAAAATTATATCCACCATAATAAAAGAAGATTAATTAATTGTAAACAATAAATATGAAGAAGTCATAATTTAATAGTAACATATAATGAAATTGATAACTATTAATATTTATATCAAAAAGGTAAAAAGAAATTAAAGAAAAAAAAAAGAGTAAAAACAAATTGAAGGAAAAAAAAAAGAGTAAAAACAAATTGAAGGAACAAAACCAAATGTGGACTCGTTTTATTATGTATTGTCTAACAAATAAACAATAAAATCCTTAGAAAAAAGTTGCATAATTTCAAAATATTTATTTTTACCATGATACATGTATCCGTTCGATACTCTTTTATATAAAAATTTGTATTGTAGATATAAGAATATCTAAATTATGAACATAAATTAGGAATATATATATATATAGATTATCGTTTATTCAAAAGATATTATCTCAAGTTCTGATCTAACACCATATATTATGGCACAATAAGGTGTCATATGACGTATCAAGACACGTCATATGGAAAATCACAATCATGTAGCTGCACGCCACATGTCTATATGGCACTATATACATATGGTCTTATATCGTTTTTAGTATTATCTCATCAAACTCTGACAATAACTTTAGGAAAGCATTAGAATGTTACCCAAAAAGACATTAAAGGTGTATTTGATTGTAAGAATTTTCCCTGAAAAATGTCGATTTTTCATCTAAATTTCCACTTTAGCAGTGTTTGATTGGTCTTTTTTTCCCTGGAAAACATTTTCCTACTTTTGGTCACGTAACCATATTTTCCTTAAAAATAAGGAAAACATTGTCCTTGAAGGGAGTAGGTTTTTTATTTTTCAGGGAATTGGAATTCCATATATTTCCTAATATTGAGCTTTTTTTAATTTAAAAAATATAAATAAATTGCATTACGAACGTAAAAAGAAAAAAAGAAAAAAATCTTTGGTTTGCTATTTTATTTAATTAGTAGCTTACATTTAATCTGTTATCCATCTATTAAGCTACAAAATTTTCGGTGGTATTCTCTAATTTCTCCTTTTATTATTAATTATTTTTTTAATTTATGTTACATACCATTTATTACTTATGTTAACAAATATAAGACCGTATGAGCATTTTACAATTTCTAATTATAAATCATCTTTCAATGCCATAAATTTATTTTATCTTCTTCATATTAATGTGCACCGATAATAAGCAAACACTGGTACTTATTGTATACAATTAGGAAAATCATTTAAAAATATAGTTTTATAAGAACTATGATAACACAAACAAAGAAACAAAATAAAAGATTAATAACAACATTGATTCCTCAACAATAAACAACGTAAAACTATTATAAAATATCTTTATAATTGAAAAAGGCACAAAGAATTTTTTCAGATAATCATCCAAAATTAACATTAGTATTCAATAAAAAATAATCACTAAGTTCAAGTAATCTCGTAATATTTTTTGTTTGCGATTTTATTGTTTACCTATCTACACGAAAATATAGATTTAGTGGCCCAGAAAAAACAATCCCACATCCATATTCAAATGAGTGGAAATTAGATATCTCAACCCCTATTTGAAAGTAATAAAAATTTAACACTGTTACTAGTTTTGCCCAAAATAACTACAGGTGTGGGCATCACTCCGCATATATATCCAGTGAGTGATTAGATTCTAATGCCCACATACTTTTAATTTGTGGAGTAATTGATAATTCAATGAGTGAATGACTTAAGAGCGTCGGTGTTAAATTAGATTTCAAGTTTTTAACCAAGAAAGATTGGTGTCCTCTATTTACTAAATAATTTTGGTAGCTTCCTATGTAATGCATTTAAGATAAATACTCTTATTGATAGATAGATATCTAGATTATTATCTAGTAACTAAATCAACCAATGCATGAAAAAGAATACCAAACTACTTTATTTATTTTTTTATTTTTTTATTTTTTGGGATCAACTGTATATAAATGTCACCATTGAGCCCCTTAAAATGCAAGTGTTTGATAGAAAAGTAAGTGCAACAGTACTACAACTGTCTCAAATCACTCACCGTCTTCAATCAATAGATTCCTGATATGTGTAGAATGTCTAAAAATTTTAAAGTAGATTCCTGATTTATAAACAGACAAAATCCAAAAAAGATAAACAAAATCTAACAATTATAATTCAGAAAATCACAAAGTTCCATATTCTTAGGCTCATTTCTCGTCTGGATTACTAACCCTATTTTACTAACCCTGTTATGGGATATAAGTCATAATATGCAATATTTAAATTCATGTGCAATCAATAGCATAATTGTCATTTAATTAAGAACCACACTAAATGAAGAAAGAAGTCAAGGATTTCAAAGGGAGAATTAAAAGAAAAATAAACATACAAAAAAGGTGAATGTCGTTGTAAAAAAGAAACCCAACGTGCAAAACGTGTTTTCACACTTAAAACCAAAATATTAAAACATGTGATTCAACAAAACATAGGAAAATAAATGAAAATCAATTATTAGATAATTTGGTAATCATAAAAAAAAGAAGCATATACCGAAATACAGCAATACCCGATTCGGAGCACACTAATATATTGTTATATTATAAAGAAATTAGAAAAATACGCAATGAGAACGAAAACGGAAAAAAGTAGTGCTACCTCAATCCTGTTGTCATTACGACATTGTTCGATCCCTCTAAGATATGCTTTGTTAAATATCACCAATATTATAATAACTAAGTAAATAGTAAAAATAGAATACTTTTATTATTATGAGCAATATGAGGACTGAGGAGGGAAAACACACTTCTATTATCAAATAAAAATAGTATTATCACAATATGATTGAGGTCCTTTATACCTTGAAGAAATGGTAAGATACTATAAAACTAAACCTGGAGCATAATAGCAATTCATCTCAAGTTTCAATTTTTCTAAAGGAAATAAAAACAAAATAATCACAATAGGATTGAGGTCCTTTATACCTTGAATGTTGTTCCTCTATCTCGACCGGGTTAGAACTTAGTACCATTCCACACCATTCTAGTATAATGAACTGGAAAAAAATCCATAAACCGTCAGTAACTATGATGCCAATACACAATTAACTGTTAGATTAATCATATTTATCCCAATTCCATAATACCCAACATAAATATGTACTTTAGTTTCTTTCAAAAAAGTACTTTATTTGGATAGAAAGCCATACGAATGGGAAGAAGTTAGATGATATTGATATCATTCTAGAATATTGATAAAACCAATAAGCTTAATAGGATTTATATTGCAAACAAAAGTATTACATTTTTTTTTAAATCTGTGTCTACCAATTTTCTTAGGCTTTCATTGACAAACTGATAGTTATTTAAAAACCTTAGACTCCATCTCAACAAAGCAAGAAATTGTATCCAGAATTAGAGGAAAAAACCGTAAGCAATTTTTCAGTGAGGGAACAATAATTAGAGAAAGTAGAAAAAATGGTCTACATATAGGCGGTAGGCCACCACGAACACAGAAATCTTAAAGGATAATAGTGGTGCTTGAGCGAGGAGAAGGAATATCAAGCAGGTGTTGGATAACAACAAAGCCCATTAGTATAAGTAGAGCTCAATTATCTTATCTAGCATATTAGTTATAAAGTTAGACACTTTTTAAGCGGGAAAGATTTAATTCAATTGTGCCAGATAATTTCTTAATTGTATCAGACAACTGTCATTTAATATATATATATATATATAGATAATAGCTATCAAATACCAACATATGGAAAATAATTACTATTTATAGGTGGAAAATTAAATTAATCAAACACGTGTAATTGATATTTCCCAAGAAAATTAATTTGAGGGAATTTAATTCCCTATAATTCATTTTCTTTTCATGCATTTTCCATGCTTACAATGAAATAGCATCTAATGATTTCTTTCCAGAGGCGGCCCTGGGGGTGTGCAGGTGGTGCGACCGCACATGGCCCCGAAATTAGAGGGGCACCAAAAAATATTATTTATTATAGGTGTATTGTTAATATTTTTCAAAAAAAATTTTAAAATTTTCTTTGTTAAAAATTTTAGACATTATTGAGGCACCATCTTTTATAGGATGTATAAAATTATTGAATTAAAAATTAGATTGTATTTTATTATCTATTATCATATTGAAAAAGAAACTAAAAATGACCTACCTTAATCATCCGATAATTGTCAAACTCAATTAAAGCCAATATATATATAAAATCTATCATATAAAAAAAGTCAAGAAGTAAAATGCAATCATATCACTTGATTTTCTTCTTTCCAAAGGCAAGGTAAAAGAATTTTCAAACACATATTGTGTTTGAAAATTTTCATAATTAAAGAAAACTGACCAAAACATAAATCAATTATCAATTAAGTGAAATAATTCTTTGGTTTTTAGTTTGATTATATTGATGGTTATTCAGTATTCTCATTTCATTGATATTGTTCTGGAGAATTTAATTTATAATCAAGTGATATACTTCTATTATTCCTATCTCTAATCTCTTTTTGAATTAATTTATTTGCTTAAGTATTTTAATATTTTTAATTGTTGTTATAATTTCATAAAAATTGAAATACATCCTATAAAATAAGCACCTGCATCTAACGAATTTTTGGAAGCATTGGGGGTACTTTGACATTTACTTGACTTCACTTTTTTATTGTGTATAAAAAAATAACAAAATTTTAAATATGATGTTTTTAATTTGAAATACTATTGTTGGAAATGTGATTAAGTTTTTCTACTATAATCTTTAGTTAAACCAATGGGGCACCATTTTGGATGGTTGCACAGGACATTCAAATTTGCCTTTCCTTGGTATAAATTTCCAATAAGATTGTGGTGTGTATTTTAGAAGGGGAGGAATTTTAGGTAGAATTAGGTTCTAATCAAATAAATGAATTTGAGGATTTCCATCGAAAAGGGATAAGGGAGGGAGATATGTTCGTTGGGGAAGTATTAAATCAAATGCTACACAAATCGGCTATAACGCCAGACGTAGTGAAGATGCGGGAAAATTCAGTAATTGCGCCAGACAAAATCAATTTTGTGCCAGACATCTGTAGTATTATATATTATATGATATGATATATGATGGTGTCTTTAAAAGTTCTTGTTTAGCCTAGATTACTTTATCTTAAGCATTTCTAGAGTATCAGAATCTTTTTCTAACACGATCAAGTTATTAGCCAATTCTAAGTTTACACTTAGCATGTTTGTAGTTACATTAGTACTTGAGTTTTGTACTCCATGTTTCATTAAATCTTATGTTTTATTATCATACATTGAGCATGTTTTTATTATGTATGTGTATTTATTTGCACTAAGTTTAAAGTTTGACATTTCAAAAAAAAAAAAAAGGTTTAACGTTTGATGATGACATTTTTTTCACTCGTTAAAACTTCTTCAGAATACTACTGCATTTTGTGCATTACTCATTATTTCTAGTCTCTTTCCTCCTTTTGATTCATTATGACATAAGATTGCATTATTTATTTGTTAAGATAGAAGGATAGGATTACTGTAAAAGTTAGATTAAAGGATCGTCTAAGACGAAGCATGGTTTCCCCCAACTCTAGACCAAAGTCTAAAGGCGAGTGTGCAAAAAAGCACTGATTATACTATAATTTGTTTGACATCCGCGATTGTTTGTGAAAGTAATAATTGAAACAAAAACAACTTATTAAATCTTTTATTTAAAACAAAATTAGTAATAATTATTGAATAGATATGTTAGGAACTCTAACCACAAATATAGCTCGAGTAACAAGTCTCAACTAAAAATGTCTCTAACTATACATCTGAAGAGAGATTGGGACTAAGTACTCAGCTATGGACTTGGAAACATTCCATTCTCAAAAGAATTGTTGCACTATTTTTATAGTGAGGAAGAAAATCAATCACATATTACATTTCATTTTTTTTCCTGGCTCAACAGTCATGACATATTTTGAATCATCAATTTATTTTATTATTATGTGTTGTTGTCAATATTTCTATAGAGCTAACTCGGGCTTTGTAATGAAATTCGCATTTCCATCACTTTTCTCTACTTGTATTAAATATTGGGACCTACCACTTTTGTCTCAAATCAAGTATTGTTATATAAGTATGCGAACTCTATAAAGGGGACCTTTGTTGGCTCCAGAAAAAATGGCGGTTATTGCCTCATGCTGCAGATGTACATCTCCTAGCGGGATGTACGTGTATTATTGATCAGATATACTATTTAAGATATACATATGCTATACTTAAGTTTCTCTCCATGATAGTTAGAGAGGGTGAGATTAACAAGAGTTGAAGTTTGGAGAATCTATCTATTAATATATAAAAGCGCTTTAGTGAGATTTTGGTTTTTCCTGCCCAAAGTTCTGGTGTGAAACTTGCGTACCTTTTTTTATCTATATATTGATTGATTGGTTTTTTTTTTCTTTTTCCATTTTTTAATAATATATGATTCCCCCAATTTTCTCTAACAATACGCAATTCACTCCTTCCCAAATATATCGTTCCATTATTAAATAATAGATGATTCCCTCAATTTTCCCTAAAAAACGCACTCTATTTCTTCCCAAATATATTTTTTCATTTTTTAATATTATACGAGATGATTCCCCCAATTTTCTCTAAACATACACTTTCCACTCCTCCCCAAATATAACTCTCTGTTTTCTTCCAATTTCCACTGAGAATACACAGCCCTCTTCTTCTTTAATATACCTTAATTTAATTGATTTTTCCATAAAAAAATTGTATTATGCTATTCTCCAATGTTCTATAGTCATCAATTTCGTTCGTGCTGTTCGATTGTAAAGTTATCTCATATGAAGTCGTACCTAGAGTCTGTGTGTTTTTTGTCTACCTACGGATCTTGATCTTCAACACATTTTGTATAATCTGAGTAAATGAAATATCAATCTTTCCTTACTCCATTGTCTTCTACACATTATGATAAGTAAAGAATTTATTTGAATGAAATTTCCTTAATTCTTTAATATTCTGAAATCCCTTAATTCAAACTTTCATACTTTATTTATTGACGGAACACTAATTTGATATGTATATATAGATTTGGCTATGTTTTTTTTTTTTTTTAACAGAAACGATTGATAATTTTTTTTATTTTGGCATTATTTTTTTGCTAACTGTTTTTTTATCAATGGCCCCAAAATTGATTACCTTGAGTGCTGTGGATGATGATATGGACCCCCACAGTGCAATATTCGTTCGCATCATAAGGAAATGGTTCGTTCCGTCAAAGCAGGATTCATCTAAGATATCTTTTGTCGAAATGGTGCTTCAAGATATACAGGTATCTCTGTTTCGCTTTTAATTATTTTGTGTTAATTAATTAATTTATTTATTATTATTATTTTTTTGCAAAAGTTTCGGTGGCCGTTTATGTTATATTTTGTTAGAAATTAAGAAACACTGTTTCAATGATTATTACTATTTTAATTATAATAATTATTTATTTATTTATTTATTTTGCAATAGCCTTTCTTTCTTGCTGTTGTATCTTGGTAATTCATTTGCCACATTGATATTTGTGTTTAATAATTCCTTAAAAAACAAGTTTGTTCAACTCATTGCATGTGATTAGTTCCTCTGCTAAATCAAGTTTTTCCAAGTTTTTCTAAGTGTGATTAGTTCCTTTGTCTTCTACTTTAACTATATTTACTTTAACATGCATGTTTATTGTATATTTATTTCGTTTTTCACTCTCTATGTGTAACATGTTATATAATTTGAATGGATGGAAGGTAGTATTCATTGTCATATATTCATATTGTAAGGGTTAGTTTTCAGGTAGTAATCATATGTTCATTGTTTTTGGTTTAGTAAAGTTGACTTTTTGTAATTCATATTTCTTTAAGGTGCTATCCACTTTTTTCATGGATGAACGACAACTAAGGTGGCTATATATTCATTTTATTTTTGATGATTTATTTGTAAGACATATTGAAATTATTCAACACTTATTGTGTTCTTGTGAGTTGGTCATATTAGGTATTTCTTGCAACAAGTTATTTAGAGCCATGGCGTTTTTCCCCCTCGGTACATAAATTTAGGCATAATAATTCCCATAAAGATAAAACATTGTTTGAGTTCATACATAGATTAATTGTTTGTCAGATCACGTATATGTTGCTTTGTTGTATGTACATATGCATTGCAACTTCGAGTCAAAATAAATGTAATGAATCTTGAGAATTTTATCAAGTCTAATTGTTTTGGAATTTGTCTGTACATTAATATGAATGGTGGAGATTATTACTTCTTTTATTTTTTCCATTTGCAGTTGTTCAACTTAGTAAAATGATACGCACCACCCCGTGTTCTGTATGGTCAATCTATGATAAAAAGAGTTCACTGTAATGATAAAAAGGAGTTGCTTTTATTTGTTTGTGGAAAGAATAATTTTGTACATGGAATAGAATTTTAAGCATTTATTTTTCCATTTTATGTTATTGATTGTTTTGAGAAGTTTATTTTATAATAAGGGTTATTTTCACTCTAGGTCTCCAACCTTTTAATTTTGTATCAATTTTGTCTACATTCTTTGTTTAGGCCTACTAAGTCCCCAGCCTATTATTTATTATCGTATTACGTCTCCAACGTTACATTATATCCCCAACCTTTCAATTTTCACTATTAACCCCTATCAAAATGACTATTATACCATTGATTCCTTATTTCTATAGTTCCTCAACCTTTCAATTTCTATATAATTTTGTCCTATTATTTTTTGAGCGCGTAGAAGTCCAACTTTTATTTTTTGTTATGTTATATCTCCATTAATACTTTTAATACTAACATTTTAATTCTTACTATTAATATTTATTAAAATTTTCATTCAGTTCTGTTAAAGCGGGTTAGAGCGTGTGGATTTCTTATTTTATATTGTTTTTTATGTTTTATTTAAATAATTAATGATATAATGAAAATTTTAATAGATATTAACAGTAAGAATTAAAAATATTAGTATGGAAAATGTTAATGAGGATATAACACTTTTGTCCTTAACATTTCAATTACTAATGTTAATTCCAAATAAAATTACAATTATACCTTTAGTTATTCAAATAAAATAAAAAATAAAGAACAATATAAAATAAAAACTCAACCTATCCTAGTCTATAGTGATAATAAAAAAACTCGATCTATACCAAACTTGATGAATATCTAATCCGCGTAAAAAAAAGTTTCCAATCCGAGAGTTAATGCAACAAATCATGATCACATATCATGTAGCAAATATAGATCAATGTGGATCTAAAAAAATTATTTTCAATTTACAAAAATGAAACCAAACTCTAATGCACTAATTCTATTTTTTTATAGATTCACAATTAGTGGATCATATTGGATTGAGACGGATAACAAACTGAGGGCCAATTAAGGTGAAAATAAAAAAGAGAGACAATAAATTAAATCAGAATTAAAGTATTAGGGTATGTTTTTTATAAATCAAAAATCAATTCTGGGGCATATCTACATAATATGTATTCATCACGTGATCTGTGATAGTAAAAAAATTAAATCTGATTAGCCACGTTGATACTTAGATCGACAACTTTCTTTGACACGGATTTGATATCCATCGAGACCGTTATAGATCAAGTTTTTCTATCATTATTATTTCTGATTGTTGTCATTGGGTTGAGTTTGAGTATGTTAGAATATATGGATTTCTTATTTTAACAGTAAGAATTAAAATGTAAGTATGGAATGTATTAATGGGGATAATACGCGATAAAAAATAAAATGTTGAGCTTCTAAGCGCTCAAAAAATAATGATGACAAAATTATATAGAAATTGAAGGATTGGGGACTTGTAGTGGAAATAAAGTATCAAGGGTATAATAGTCATTATGATAGGAGTTATTAGTGAAAATTGAAAGGTTGAGGACGAAATGTAACGTTGGGGATGTACTACGATAATAAATGAAAGATTGAGAACTTAGTAGGTTAAAAAAAGAATAGAGACAAAATTGATACAAAATTGAAAAGTTAGGGACCTAGAGTGAAAATAACCCTTTATAATAATACTGTATATTCTAAGTTGATTTTTATTGTTTATGTATTCAAACTTTTACATTTATATATGTATATTGTGAAGATCACTAATGATGTATTATTTTGACATATAACATTTTCATGATTTATCACTGCAATAATTAAATTTAGTCGTTAAAGAAGGGGTGCATATAATTGAATCTATCATCACATACTTAGTGAATGTATTCATGATATATATTTTTTTAAAGTACAATGAAACATACATTACATTATTTATCATTATCAAAAATCCATGACTTTCTATTTCATGGTATGTCCCTTTCCGTGCAACGCACGTGTGCTGTACTAGTTTATAATTATTCGACTTAATGTGTAAAAAAGTTAAAAAGGTATCTCTATAATTTCTAGACAACGTTGACGATGTTATTGCCTTTAATATGAAGCTTCTAGCTCAAATTGTGAGGTATTCTTCCTTCTATGGTCAACTCGTGATTATTCAGCGAAGAAGTTTCCATGCAACCAAATGTTTAGATAATCAATTGACGGAAAGAGAGATATGGTATTTGTATTCAACATGAGAAGATTGTTCCAATTCTCATAGTAATAAAAAGAAAAAAAAAATAGAGTTGGTCATTTTTTATCTCCTAAGAAGTAATCTTGAGGTAGTCGTTAATTTGATATCATGACATGAACTAAAATATAAATTTATTGACATCTAAACATCTATTAACAAAGAGTAACTTCAACACGAAACATGACGACAAAAACGTTTACTCGTCATGTCGTCCACCTTCTCGGACACATTATATTACCCCATTGTATTCACATACATCAGGGGCTTGCAAGTGTTGATGCTCCAATGCACATTCCAAGCCGGAGAAATAATAGATATATTCAAATGTAACCAATGCTACTGAATAAAAATGCATCCAAATTCACAGATAATAATGTACCTTGCAAAATTGGACCAGCAGTAGTCTAAAGGGTCTTAAGTGAAGTTTTAGAAAATGAGCCCGATAGGGATTGAGTTTTTTGTTTTTTGTTTTGTTTTGTGTTTTTTTTCCCTTTCTCATTTGAATGATTCGAATAGTTGAAATGAACGTTGCCTAACATATTTACTCGTCAAATTCAAAACATAAGTATCTTTTTCCTTTTTTTTTTTAAGAAATAATAAATATGGAAGAGGATAATTAGAGATTATGAAGAGAATTTTAGAAGATATGATTGTGAAATGCTAAGGATATTAGAGAGAGCTAATACGTTTGAGAGAAAATAGGATATATAACTTATATAACGTATTGTTGATAAAAAGAAGGGTTCTTTACATAAAGACCAATTATATTCACACTATATTTTTTTATATTTACACCACATTTTAATTGAAATTGTAGTCCTTAATATATAGTGATTGTTATAATTAAATTCTAAATATTTTTACCTCATATTTTATCAGCAACTTCTCATTTATGTTAGTATTGATGATTCTTGTTTAAGATTATATTAGCCTACTTTTATATAAAGAAATAATTTGTCACATTTTTGTTTTTGCTACTATTTTTCTTTTTTTCATACATAAAATACGATGAACAAATAAATTTTTTACACTATATTAACATATGCTTTGAATGAAAATTGTTGTAAAAAATTTAACATATGCTAACCAGTTAAAAATTAAATGTGAAAAATGAGATCAAAGGATTATAGACATAAATATTACAATTTTAAAGTACTAAGGACTTTTAATGCAATTAATTTGTAGTGTATTTAGTAAAAGTTGTAGTGTCAATATAACTATCATTATATAAAACCACCATTTGGAATAGAATTTTCAAAAATACCCCTAAATTGAAAGTAATTGCAAAAATGTTATTTTCTATTTTAAAACTACCCTAAACCAATTTTAGTTAAAATTCAATTATTTATTAATTTTAACTTTATTGAGTATTAATATATTATGAATAATAATAATTATTATTATAATTGGTCGTCACCCTTCTTACCATTGCCACCACCACTTTCAACCATCACTGACAAACTATGACCATCGGTAACCCTCGCGGCGGCCGCCATGACTTAGTTAAAAAAAAAAATAACGTTTAAAAAATAATGTTACCAAAAATCAAAGGAAAATTTAATTTTAACAATACTTTTCTCCCTATGAAAAATCATGTTAACTATCAGAGTGCAATGTTACCGCTAGGAAAATACTATAGTAATAAAGTAAAAAAAAATAACAACGTTATGGTACTACCGATGCAATGTTACCACATGGAAAATATCATGGTAACAAAAGTAACAAATTGATGACGAGAAAGAAAAAAGAAGAAAGAAAGGTCGTTCTAAAACTGAGGAAACAAATCTTCGTGATAATAACCCTGTTACCACGATAACAATCGTAAAATTGCATAATAACAAAAAAGTTCATAAAATAATGGTAACATGTCCCAAAAAAAGGTAAAGCTCTTATAATGACAAAAACACAAAGAAGTAAAAACACCATGTGTGAATGACATAATAGGTTCGAAGCATTGCATCGAGAATGAATGGATTTCAATCGGCTGTGAAATTTAAAAAAAGTATAAAATAAAAAAGGAAAAAAATAGCAGTGCAACATCTGGTAGTTAGGCTGCTGCGGTGGCTGCTGTAATTACGGCAGCAGTGTGGCGGCTGTAGAGGTTGTGGTGGAAATGGAAGGACGACGTCTAGGTTTTATAATGGTAGTGGTGGCTATTGTGTCACGGTAGAAATTGAAAGCACAGTAATGAAAATGGGATGTGGCAGGAAATGGTGGTGGGAGCGGTGAGCAGCGGTGCGCAGTGGGTGGTGTGGCGCGGCGGCAGCGTCTGCGGCTGTAGGGGTAGGGTTGTGGTATTTGAGCTACTAGGGTTTTACATATA
>CAVNYN010270612.1:0-71416 GCA_963692815.1 Nyctanthes arbor-tristis | reverse complement strand
ATGTTTTGTTGGATTGTTAATAATTGTAACTAAAATAATCTATATATTAGATTAATATATATTAATTAATAGAACTAAGTATCTGTATCTTTTGTACTGCGATTTTCCCATCTTTTTTATTTGATAAATCTGAAGGTAATTGTTTCTTTTTTTTTTTTTTAACAAAAACTTTTGTGAAGAAACTCAAAGAAGATTTAAACATATGACGATTGAGTTTAACATCGAAACCTTAACTGCTTTACCCCCTTTTTTTGTTAGAATTTTTCACTAATAACTTAAAGTATCAAATTTGAAAGGCCAATTTCAAAACAACCTTAATACATATTAATTCGTTCATTCACCATCTCCTTCGTATGTGTTGGTGAGTTTGATGTTATTTGAAATTTTTTTATACATTTTTTTGAATTTTTTTTTGTTTTATTAGAATTTTCAAAATTGGGGAATAACGGGTATTTTTTACCTACCTGATCCAAACCACCTTACACCGTACCCAATTCAGAAACAGGGCAGGGTATTGGGAAGGCGTACTCTACCAGAACCCACCCCACTGCCATTCTTACTTTGGGATTCCTTTCATTTTCAAATTAATTAAAATGTGCTCCCTATCTCATCTCATTTTTTGCCCCAGTTTCTAGATTAATTAGATTTTGAAGATTTATTCCCTTATTGTGAGATAAACGTCGCTTCTTTTTGCAAACACCTTCATATCGACATCGCTTCAATTGAATTGTATGACATCTAAAAATTTAGATTTTGTGTAAAATACAGTGCCTTGAGTTAGTAATGACTTAATAAGTTAAATGTAAATTATAATACATTTTTCTATTTGAATTTCCATCACATTTCATTTTTTCAAAAGCTATACGTAAAAAATGTTTGCAGCAGATATTTTTAGTACTTACAATATATAGTTCGAATCATATTTTGTCTTTCATGATCTATTATTTGAGTTAGAATCTCTTATACTTTATAGCTAATTTTAATTATAGATATGGCAAATTTAAATTTGATAATATTATCCATTTGTCGTTAAAAGTTTTCAAATATATTGAGTATCAGGGAATAGATTTTTCTCATTATTGCAAATGTAAAAGATATTAGATCTAAGAATATAGATTGTCTTTTGAACGATCTTGAACTTCACGATTACTAAGTCTATTGATAATATCGCTACTACTTCTCATTTCGCGCAACCTCTTATTTTTTATTACAGTGATTTGGAAGGGATTGCTTTACCTTATGATAATGCATTTCTCATAACCGGAGATATCACTAATTTTGATCACTACTACAGAATTTGACCAAAAAAAAGGGAATACACGTCGGTTCATAGAAAAATGACGCGTAAACACAATACGGTGGTAATTTTGAAATTAGTGATATTAGTATGCATGTTGGTTCTTCTGAAAAACCGACATGCATAGTGTCAAAGAAACTATAGGCGTCGGTTGCAAACTAGCAACTGACGTGTATTGCGATGGGTATTGTACGCCTATGCTTCACAATACACGTCGGTTGCAAACTAACAACCGACGTGTATTTCATATGCTACAACCGACATGTATTTCATATGCCATATATTTTAAAAATAAAAGAACTGATAGTGGCGGGCCCATTATTCTTCTTCCCCCTTCTTCTTAATTAATTTCCATATGCTCTTCTAACAGTTCGCACCTCCCCATAATTTCTTTCTTTTTACTCAAAATTCAAACTATTTTGAATCACAAAATTTCTACTACTCTTCCACCTACTCTCTCACATTCATGTGCTCCTTCTAAAAGGTAGAAACCATTTCAAGAAATAAAGCCGTATGTTACTTGAAGAATCCTTCCGACCACTATTTTTAACAGCTTTTCTATGGGTTTCTTCCTTCCCATTTCCATCTTCAGTAGTCACACAATCACATACTCCCACTCTAGCAACACTTCAACAATACATGTACTAAGTTTCTTGGAAGATTTTGCTTGGTTTATGTGTGTTTGTTACTCATTTTCTTCATTTATGAAGTAGAAAGTTGTTCGATGATTCTATTCCAGTGTTCCCGTTATTGACTCACCAATCGCTTTATTACAATATTCGTGCATATGCTTGAGCTCATGTGCTAACATCTCCCAAGACTCAAAAGCTGCATACCTGATTTCCAACAAAATTATTTAATTGTCAATACATTTAAGATTCTAATTCATTTCTGCTTTTGTTTTCATTTAGTCAATTAGGCACAAAAAGAAACATACTCGAGACTGCCACTAGAAAGGTTCCTTGTGTTCAAACATCTTTTTCAGATCTTCCTTGTGTTCCCTTGTTTCAGGTTGGATCTTTGAGAGCGAAAATATCCTTACCTAGTGGATTCTTCGTTAGAAGGTGCTCGACCAACCAAAATATATATATTTTTTAAAAAAATACGATAGACATTTGTTTTTGTTGTACAACCGACACCTATTGTTACAATATGTGTCGGTTTTTATTTATTTTTTTCAAAATTGACTTTAGGCGTGGCCCACAAACTGACGTGAATACCTTAACAATTCGCGTTACTACCGATAGCATCGCTGCCAGAACCAACACGTATTCCTCACTGCAACCAACCCGAATAGTGATTTTCTGTAGTAATGGATGTTAAGAGGCTCTTGGTCGATAATGGCAGTGCAACAAACATCTTAAGCTGGGATGCTTTTAGAGGTTTGAAGATTTCAAAACGATTATTGAAGCCTATCTCTACTATGGTGCAAGGCTTTGGAAGATCAGTGGTGGAATGAAGGGAACAATGGAGCTTACTATAGTGTTGGGGGCAAAGTCCAATGATGGTAACGATAACAACGCCTTTAGTTGTCGTACGTGCACCGATGGCATATAATGCTATATACGGTCGTTCTTTGCTCAACATGGTAGGAGCAATTGTTTCTACTCAACACTAGGCTATGAAATTTCCAAACTAGCAGAGGGGTTGGGGTAGTTCAAGGAGATCAGCTTGGGGTAGTTAAAGGAGATCAGCTCTTATCGCGTCAATGCTATACAAATAGTATGACGGGGAAACCAGTACATGCGATTGCTTCAGAAAGGATAAAAGAGAAGGACTGTTTTGAGGTAGTGGATAAGATTGAGGAAATAGAAGTCACTGAAGGAAAGATTTTCAAAGTGGGAAAGACGTTGAATGCTGAAGAGAAAAGTCAGTTAGTTAATTTTTTAAGGATAATCTTGATGCTTTCATTGGGTCAACTGATGACTTGGAGGGGTTAGATCGCGATATTACATCATTCTCTTGAGATTGATCCGTCGTAGAAACCCGTGAAGCTGAAGAAGAGACATTTCGCTCCAGAGCGACAACAAGTGATTAAAGAGGAAGTGAATAAAATGTTGAAAGCAGAGTTCATCCATGAAGTGATGTATCTAGAAGGGGTGAGAGAGAGAGAGAGAGAGTTCTGTCTTTAGTGATGGGGAGGTGTTTATAGAAAACAAGATATTAATCCTCATCGCTGAATCGTTATCGCCTTATTGTCTCATCTATACGTGTCGTTAGCATACGTATGTATTCGTTCTGGCGCGCTTATCGTTCTTTCTTGTTTATTTTACAAGTGATCTCAAGTGTTGATTTTATAATTAAAATGTTAATTCTGTGATCAACATTTTACCTTTTTTTTATGATCACTTGTGGGATCTTGCATATATTATTTAATTATCATATTTTGATAAAACTCTCAGGACTCATGTTAGAAAAGTTTGCCTCTTTGCATTTGAAATTTGAGTATTAAACTTATTGGGCGCTTAAACAATTAATGTCATTTATTTGAGACTAGTAAGTCATTTATACAATTTTTAAGTAGATGACTTTTAATGGATTTCTCGTGGCATATAAATGCTTTTGATGGATTTATTTAAAATCTTGGAAAGTTTTATATAACTTTCATCAATAACTTTTTATGTCTATCTTTAAACTTTTATTATTTTAAAAAATATCATATATAACTCTAATGTGGAGTATTGTTTTGAACAACCTCTAAATCAATTACAACTCGAATTAAAAAAAATGTTTGAAAACTTTCGAGAAGTTTTTTAACACTACTCTTGAAATACATATATTTTAACAAAATCGAAAAATCAACTTGTGATTTTACTTTAAATAATTCCATTTTGGATAATGCTATACATCCACCTTATCTTGTTATTACCTCGCATCCACCCTATTAAAATACTTATATATTGCAATAATTTCGTGATAATTTATTTTTAATTTACCGCAACATATATATAAGTAATTTAATGGTATGAATAGGAGATTGACACGAGATGAGATGAATGACATCCATTCTAAAATGTGAGTATTTTCGTTTCACAAAAGTTGGTCGTATAACAATGTGAAAATGAATTAAAATATCATTAATCAAATAAAAAAGATGTAAACTAAATTAAAATATGTTAAAAATTTTAAAAAAAATAAAATCAACTTATATGTTGCTACTCACAAAACCAAAAGTATCTCGGTAATAGTAAAAATTAAAGCTTACAATTTGACAAACTTGGTAATAAACAAAAATATATAGCAAAAATAGCCTAGCTAGGTAAGTTTAATTAATTAGTTAATATATATATATATATATAACCATGCAACATTTCCTTGGAATTGTCTTTTGAAATTATTTTTTTTTCTTTTTAATATTTTCTCATAATATGTCAATTTCTTATTTGATAGGTCTAGCACCGGGGAATTGGTAAAACACAAAACATCAAAAATTTAAGGCTGCATCCTCTCTATTATATTCAGATTGTTTTCTATTTTCACTTTTCTAAAACAGTTAAAACATATTTTCTTTTTATTTTCAAAAAATACAATTCAAAAAACAACTTCAAAGCTTGTTTTAAAAAATATGAAAAAACGATTTTTCCTTGTTTTTATGTTTTCTGTGTTGAAAGTTAAAAAAGCGGAAAATGCATTTTTGAAATTTAAACTTCACTTTATACTTACATTACATTAAATCCCAACTTTTATTTTTATATTCATTTTATTTCTATTTTCTATTTTAAAAATAAATTTCTAAAGTAGAAAACAGAATGTGTTTTTTATTTTCTCCAAACAGTAACGTCAAATAGAAAACTCAAATATATTTTTAAATGAAAATAAAAAACTAATAAAGCAGCCTAAGGAGATCTAATACTCATTATGTTTTTATATATGTGAATTTATATATGAATAGTGGAATGTATGTTTAGCATTGATATTTTTCACATTTTTTCTTAAAAAAATAAGAGAGATAATGAATAGAGTTGAATGATAGAGATTTATATTAATAAAATGTAATCCATCTTCACCACTCCCATAGCTAGGATCACACATGTGACAAGAACAAGAAGATTTCCACCGCAACCAGGGGCGGAGGTAAGGGTTGTCAAACTATGCTCAGGCACACCCCATTTTGGCCAAAAAAAAAAACAATTTCAACAAAGATCTAGAGTCCTTCAGAAGAGAGAAATTTCATGAAATATTTGGATTCAAATAATAATGCGGAAAATCTTAGAAAACACATGTAAATGGTCTTACGAAAACCCTAGAGGCAAAATGGTAGACTAATAATAAAGAGATAAAATTTAATAAATTGAAAATTGAATTTTGAAAGCTTAAGAGCAAGATTAATATTGGGTGAAAAGTCCCCCCCCCCTCATTTACCCAGTTCCATCCACTCTCCTTTGACCACAAATCTATGTTCAACCAATCAAATTTTAACAGATATCCAATTTAAATGTTTTCCTCTTAAGTTTTCTTTTACACATTATTTGGAAATAAGTTTTTTCCACCTAGTTTTTTACCCTTAATTTTTTCCCTGCAACATTAATCTTGTGCTCTAGACGACCGTGAATAGCCAAAATCCTTTGTAGAATTAAAAAATCAAGTTCTCATTCTTTCACGATGATTTACAATATTTATAAAAAAATTATTTTATTAGCACCAAACCAATTATTTTCAACCCCCCAATTAGACCTCAAACTTTTATACTCACTCTAAAACCCTTCAAAAGTTTTGCTGCCTCCATACTAAATTTCAAGAATACACGCATAAATCCGCAAATTTTTTCTTTTATATGAAAGCTACTGGACACGCCACGATGTTATTTAGAAGTAGATGAAATTTTGAAAGCCCATGTATTTCAATTTTCAAAATGGGTGCTGATTAAGGTTCGCATGTACCCAAGTTCATATTGAAATTAACGATCATTATTTCAAAGCCTCAGGTAAACTTACTCTAAAACGTTTTTTTCCCCCTTTAATACACACACTTTGAAATATTTCTACCTTGATTCAAAGTCACGTTGATATTGGAACAGAGCAACATATTAGATCACATGGGGAAAACCACTATGTATGTTTACTCTTTACTCTGTTTTCGTACTTGTCATTCCTCGCACATTTTATGGTGTCTATTAGACATGGATGTTTGCCACATAACTTATTAGACATCGTAGAAAAACCACCCAATTCTCCCCCCCCCCCGGCTGGCAACTCCCCAAGAAACTGGGCCCCACCCAAAACAAGGAAAAATCAAATGTGATCTTACCTCAAACGAATGGGGCTATCAAAAATACCCACTCTTGTTTTAACTTATTGAGACATTAAGACTGTCACTTTCTTAATTAAATTTTTGGAGTCAATAAAAATTTTATGTGTGCAGTTGGAAACAACGTAATTCACACCTTTGGTCAGGGAAATTTCAGAACCCATTGCAAGCCGTCAGAACGGCTATTAATGTGCTGGATGACTGTCGGTGGGTGAAGAGGCAGTCCAAAGTAGAGTTAAAGGAGTAGTTGATGCAGATGTATGAAATGACGGAGCCAGGAGCTATTATAGGACTGAGCCGAAAGGGTGAGCCGTATATTACGTATCGCTAAATTACCTTTATATATAAATTTTTTTTTTTTTAAAAACAATCCAAAATGGAAATTTTTCCAATTTAGGGGGGCCGGGGCACTGCACGGCCCCCCCTAGCTCCGCCCTTGGATGTGTCTGAATTTATTGTTAGTTCAAGACTGTCGAAAACTCCTTGATCGTTATCTAGAGTCCAATTTGCTCAAAGGCAGGCAAACGGGATTGCTGACAATGTAGCTGTGAGATCGTTTAGTTCTCCTTCTCCTTGTACCTTTCATTATGCTTCTACTTGGTTTGAGGCCGTCTTAGCTCATGATGTATAAGATGATTTGAGTAATGAAATATAACTTTTTTCCTTAAAAAAAAAAAAAAAAAAAAATCTTATGAAGTGAGTCAAGTGACACCCCAATCAGCCCACCCAAAAAGAAAAGGTGAAAAGAAAGAATTTTCATGCGGAATATGAAAATTTTCCATGAAAATTTTGTTGTACTATTTCGCGGCTTATATATGTCATAACTTATTCAATCACAACTTCTTGATTATGTCATAACTTATTCAATCACAACTTCTTGATTCGATGCGTTGGTGTTCTTGCCTTCACAGTTATTATTTGTCTGCATACTTCCCAATTTTTGCTCTATTATATCTTTTCACATGTCATTTTCTATCGTCGAAATTAAACATATTGTTAAATATGAAATAAGCAAATTGAAATGTGAAAAATGTGGAATAAAAAGCATAATACCGAAAAACTGAATACATGCAAACCCGTTTTACTTCAAGTAATAAAAAAATTAGTTAATTAATCTTATCCATATATTTCATAGGATTTCCATATACTGCACAAATTTCTACTATTTAACCTGACTCAGCTTCTCTTTTATTTCTCATTGAAACTTAAAATGAGTTTGCAAATGAGCACTTATTATGAGTTTTTTATGCCTTTGTTTTGTCAAATCCAAACATTAATTACTTCATACTTGTAAATTTGGAGTGTACAAATTTTCATTGGCTAATTTTCACTTTTCATTTTTAAATTTTCAACTTTGACACAATTTTGTCCATATTCTTTATTTTCCCACCGCCTTGCCCCTAGTCTTTCAACTTCTATACAATTTTGTCCACAGTTATTTGTTTTCCTTTATTTTATTTTATTCCCAATCTTCATAAATTCACATGTTTTGTCCATTCCGTAAATTTTTCCATTAAAACGGCATGTCAGTAAAAGGGCAAATGGAATAAAATTTGGATAATTCTGCTCTGTCTTAAACCTTTCAAATTTGACACAATTTAATTAACCATATGTTTAATTAGTAATATTATTTCAACTAAATATCTAGTTTTGTATAGGAGTGTGCAAAAAAACCGAGACCAGTTAAACCGGCCCGAAATCAGACTGAACGGGCCGGTCCCGTTCCGGGCTTTGAGGCCAAAATGACCGGTCTAGTCCGGTCCTAGACCGGTCAGGTCCGGTCCCGGGTTTTCTTTTGAAAACCCAGAAACCCGGTCAAATACTGGTTGACCTTTTTCTTTTTTTTTTTAATATATAAATTGAAACTCGGTTTTCACTTTTCATTATACCCAAGAGGTAAGAATCAAAATTATTTTCTTTACATAGTCACTTACACAAAGGCCCATCTTATTTATAAGCCTCAATTATTTTACTTTCTTACAAAACTTCTAATGTAGGACAATCATTTAAATTTAAGACTAAATATAAAGGACCAAGACAATTATTAATTTGCCTCAAAGTTTACATAATTTCCTTTACATAGTCATTTGCACAAAGATCCATCTCATTTGTAAGCTCTAATTATATTACTTTTTTTACAAAACTTTCAATGTGGGACAATTAAAATGTTAAGGCACTACCACTAAATTTCTTTTTCAAGTTGGAATTTTTTAGCCAATAAACTCCTTTAAAAATCATCATTATTATATTATTTTTATGCAATAGTCAAGAACAATTGTGCTAATATATAATGTAACTAGAATTTGTAACATTATAAGGATTTTGTTAAAGAAAATTATTCATATTTATAATATGTTTATTGACTCTATTTAAGTTATATGCTATTATTATATAATATATATACATACATGTGGAGAATTTGTGCTTTTACATCTTCTCATTTATTTAAGTGGTTTTCTTATTTGTAAAAAGTGTGAAATAGATTTTCTTGCCTTTATTTTAAGTGGTAAGTGTTATTTCTTTTTTACAATTGCATCATTTTTGTAATATTTAATCTCTATAAATGTATAATAAAGTAGGAATTATCCATCTTTTACCTTTTGAAAATATCAAAATTGTATCGTAAAATTATTAAAATTTTAAGGAGATATAATATTTATGATTTTTACATTTACTTTCTAATTTAGAATACATATTTCAAATATTTAATAATTTTAGATTTGTTAAAAAATGAGAAATACAAGTAAGTCTAATACTTCTACTTTATAGAGTCATGCTAATATTTTGTTACACATAAAACTCTTCTATTTGTTTGTTCTAAACTATATTTATATGTATTTTTACGTTACTAAGTCTATAGAAAATTTTTTTCACAAACTCGGAAAAGCCTGAAAAAAATCGAATTCATTACCCGAGCCCGAATCGGGACCGAAACTGTTTAGGCTTGCCCTTTTTGGGACCGGGACCGGGATTGAACTGAAAATGTTTGGTCCGGTCTTGATTCTTCAAAAACCCAGGATCGAAACCTGTTTGCACAGCCCTACTTTTAGGTACAACTGGCTTTAGAAATCCCTCAACAACCCATAACTTAATAAGATTGGAAACGTATATCACATAATCTTCTGGGAAAACTCCCATATAAAGGAAGCATGCCCTGAGATGGTGAGGCAAGTGATTGTAACTCCAAGATAGTACCTTCAAGAAATCATCAGAATTTCTATTAATTGTAGATACTAAGTTTTCTGCAAAATGCTACCAATTTGCAAGTGTCTTGTCAACTTTAAGGGAGCCACCGACCACTACAAGTGCAAGTGCAGGACCCTTGCATTTTTCTGCAATCACCTTTCCAATTTCCTCAAGTTCACGACGACAACTTTCTTTTCCGAACACTGTTTGGAATAGAAGATTCCAACTGTTCTCAAGAAAGAGAAAATTCAAATGGTGAGTAAAGGTAGAAAATTTGACAAAGTTAGTAGCTACATTATTTTGCCGAGTAGTTAAAATGATCCGGCTTCCATATTTGGAAATAACCTTTCTAATTAGTTGTTTTGTGAATAATTAGTGGTTTGAGAAAGGGAAATTAGTGCAGCGTAAGCCATCTCAAAACTCTCCTTAGGCAAACTAACACAAAATTCTTAACTTTGAGATTTGGTGATTCCTTAACAAAAATAACACAAAAATACGAAAAACAGCAACTTGGAATTTTTAATAAATCCTAATATATAACCCATGTGGACATTAATTAATGAAATTAATATATAAACCATGCCGCCAGAAAGAAAGAAATCAATGAAATTAAATGAAACTAGATTTCTACCCGTGTGTTGCACGGGTAGAGTTCTAAAGAAATTTTATACATAAAATATAACATAATTATACTTGTCAAATTTAATGTTATAAAGAAACTGAAAAACAGAAGAGCGTATGAAATTATGTGTATCGTATATCTGCAAGTAGCATACAATCAATTCTTTATTTTATTGATATAGTTTAATACTTGTACATTTCATGGACATATTATACTGAGAAAGTAAAATATAATATATTAGAAGAACATAAAATCATGAAATTATACAATTGGATATAGTAAAATTGACTAAAATGCAATATGTAGATAGAGTTCTGAAATAAAAATATTAAATTAATATATAAATAGAGTCCCAAAATAAAAATATTAAATGTAACATGTAAATAGATTTTTGAAATAAAAATATTAAATTAATATATAGATAGAGTTCCAAAATAAAAATATTAAATTAATTGATTAAAAAGAAAATCATAATAAGAAGAAAAAGTATAATAAATGAACCAATAATTTTTTTATTAATTCTTATTTTTTATTTCTTTTAAAGGCAATAAAACCTTATAATATAATCTATATTAGTTTCATACCCGTACATTTACGGACTAATATGTTTAACACTCGTGTGTCTCACAGACGTATTATGCTGAGAAAATAAAATATAATATATTAGGAGAACATGAAATCATAAAATTATACAATCGGACATTGTAAAATTAATTAAAATATAATATGTAGATGGAGTTCTGAAATAAAAATATTAAATTAATATATAGATAGAGTTAATAAAAATATTAAATATAATATACAGATAGAGTTCTGAAATAAAAATATTAAATTAATATATAGATAGAGTTTCAAAATAAAAATATTAAATTAATTAATTAAAAGAAAAAGTATAACAATAAATAAAAATATAATAATAATAGAATAATGACATCATCAATTGGTTTTTTAAAGGGGCCAGACAATGAGTGAGAAAATCATTTTTACTTGAACTCACAATCAAATTGAGCCAGACAAACTGTTGATTAATATATATATATATATATATATATGGTGAGGTGGACATGTGGACATCATAATAAATCGATTAATATAGAAAGAATCAAGAAAAATATACTCTCTCTATCCCATAAAAATGACATCAATTTCCTTTTTTATTTGTCTAAAATTAATTGTCCATTTTTAATTATGAGTAATTCGAGGGGATATGTTTATTTGACATGAATAAGTTATATGAGTTATTTGACAAATATGGATTGGTTGTTTCTATACAAGTTATGAATTTAAAAGCCCACAATCATTAAATACATAGTTGATAACTAAACATGTCACTTTTTCATGTCAAATAAAAATGTCTCATAAGAATTATTCTTTAATTATTGATGCATATTATTTTTTTCAAAGGCGAGCTTCAACTTATAGGACTAGGGGAAAAGATCAATTAATCGCAATGAACATCGATCTTTACATGTCTTCAAAAGTTATCATGATTTTAGAACTGATTGTTAGGTAGAATGTGTTGTTTCTTTATAGATATATACTTTGAGTTGGCATGAGAGACAAAGAAGAATCAAATACACAGGACTTCAAGAAAAACTATTTTTTAAATAAAAACAGAAATGAGTAAGAAGTTAAAATACAATTTAAAATTACTTTTCACGTTCATATAAGTGGTCTCCATAGTTATTTTAATTTCAAACCATTCTAATGAAGATTATGTGATTTCATTTCACTCTACCCATTGACGCGATGCAATGGCTTTCGAAATCCAAGCTTTATAACAAAAGAAAGCTACAGGTTGAAAATGGACGTACAAGATTAAGAGAAAAAGTTGATGGTTCTTTAGAGATACAAATTAATTAAGCAAGACTTGTTGTCAAAGGCTATAATGACACTCGGGATAGATTATAATGAGACTTTTTTAATAGTAGCAAAACTTATCACCGTTAGATCTGTATTGGCCGTAGCTGAGACCCAAGGCTGGATGTTTCAATTTGAGTACAAGATCTGTACTGTGTTTGAGAAAGGGAACTTAATGCAGCATAAGCCATCTCAAAACTCTCCTTAGGCAAACTAACACAAGATTCTTAATTTTGAGATTTCGCAATTTCTTAACAAAAATAACGGACGGCCAGATACATAGCAAAGAAGACTTCACAAAAAATTAAAAAAAAAAAAAAACAGCAACCTGGCATTTTTAATAAATATATTAGTATAATAATCTAGAAAGAAATGGATATAATTAATAAATGATTAGCTGGCAATGTGGACATCATAAGATATCAGATACTCCTTCTGTCCACAAAAATATTCCCCCTTTCATCTTTCATATAAAGTAAGAAAACATCATTTAATATTATTAAAAATGTATAATTTAACAATACATGTCTTAATATATATTTCAATTTATATATTTAATATTTCACTTTAATTGTTTTTTATTGTTGATTACTATTTACAATAAATGAGAGTATATATATTAGAAAACTAAAAAATTAGTTTAGGAAATGGGAATATAAGTTGTGACCCAAAAAAATGGAAATGATGAATTTTTTTTTGGGACAAATAGAGTACACGAAAACTGATCTGTATAGAAAGTCAAAGTAGAAAAAACTAATTGTATTCATATTAGTACTGTTCGCCCATGCATTTTTAAGGCCATGTTCAACTTAAACCCAAAAAAAAATCAGTTGACCTTTGTGACCCAATCAGTCAGGCCCATTCATTGGCCCAATCCAAGTCCAGCCCATAAGTCCTTCATTCCGGGCGTGAACATGTGAGTTGAGTGTTCTTTCAAGTGAGGCCCCGCGGGGGGGGGGGGGGGGTTTGTTGTTGGGCGAATGTTTGCCATAGTAGACAGAACTTACAAGAAAATATCAAAAAATATACGTTGGCTAGAAATTTGTCTTGTTAACCTATTATTTAACCATTAAAAGCTAAAACGAAATAATTTGTGGAGATTTTTGCATGCGATGAGGGTCGCCTTGCATAAAAAATTTCATCATCTTCTTATACCCTTGCCACACCCATGTATTAGGACTGTGGAGTCGAGATTTCTCCTCTCCGGCACATTTCCAAGTAAAACAAGGTAAGGATATATCTCCTCGGCCATATCATCCTGGAATGGAGAGGATTCACATGAGGTGTCCCCATTGATTGTCCATTTGAATGAATGGCGCTAATCTTTCAAAGTTAAAAGATACAAGAAATAGGAGCTATAGTGGTGACATTTTTGGGCAAGAACTATATTTATTGATCAAAAACGACAACCTATAAATGTCGTCGCTCTAAGATTAGTGGAAAAATCTCCCGTCTTTGTTCTTGTATTTACCGACAACAAGTTGTTACTATAGGTAATATGTTCGTCACTGTAGTTACAATAATCTATATAATATATATTATAAATGCAATTGTTAATTGAAACATGACTTCGTTCAATTGGTGAAGTGCAAGGCATATGAAAGGGGGGAAGGCCATAAGTTCGATTCCAAAGGTTTGCAAAAAAGCGTTCAATTAAATGTGAATAGTAATGCGCCAGGCTATGAAACAGGTTGGGTCGGGCCGGGTCAGGTTGAAGATGGTGGGTGATAATTGAGACATTGTCGAATAGGCAAAACCCCTCTTAATGTCTTTTTGGGCAAGAGCTAAAGTAGCTCCTAATAATACTGCTATTATTCCTATCAAGAAGATGAAATTCATTATGTAAGGCATAACTATAAAGCGAGGAAGAAGGCGAGCTACAAGAAAAATTCGTGCTACCATAGAAGTAGCATGTATAAGAGCTAAAATGGGAGTAGGTCACTCCATAGCATTAGGTAACTATACATGAAGGGAAAATTGTGTAGATTTAGCAACTGTACCTGTAAGTAATAGAGCAGGACACAAGTAACAAATGAAGAACGGACTTCATTGTTAGAAACCAACTTATTTGATATTTCGAATAAATCCCGAAATTCAAAATTACCAGTTATCCAATAGAAATCTAAAACTCCTAATAATAAACCAAAATATCCTACATGATTAGTTACAAACGCTTTTTGACAAGCATTTGCCACAAGAGGTCGTGCGAACCAAAATCCTATTAATATATAAAAACACATTCAAACCAATTCCCAAGAAATATAAATCTGTGCCAAATTAGAACTAGTAACGAATCCCAACATAGAAGTACCCAAAAAACTCATATAAGCAAAAAATCTCAAGTATACTTCATCATAGGCCATATAATTATCATTAAAAATAAGAACCATAATTCCAATAGTAGTGATTAACATTAACATTGACATAATAGAAGTAAGTGGATCAACCAAGTAGCCGAAATGCGGTCACTATTGGTCTGTTGGTACAGGTATGTACTAACGACCGCGTCGCCTCAAAAAACTGTCGCAGTGGTCTGTAGTGACTACATTTCAACCTACAACCTAGGCGATATTTGTTGTAGTGTGCCTAGGCTGTGTCTAGAAAACATTGAATAAGGTACTACTAATACCAAACTTTTGGGACGATCTTTGTGTTTAGCCCTGAAAGATGAAAAATTGCAGGGTGTTTGGCAACATAGATGGATTATAATTTGGATTATAATCTGCCACATGGCATCATTTCATTAGTTTTACTTTTTTCAAAAAGTTAAAAAGTAAAAGCCAAGTCGTAATTGTTTACTTTTTACAAAAGAGTAATGCTATTTAGCACCACTGGTACTTAGCACCATATCAAGGTGGCACTAAATGATAAGTTGAATTAAGTGGATCATTTATTTATTCATTTAATTTCACTTATTATTTAATGACATATTAGATGCCACATAGACTGGTGCCAAGCACCACTAGTGCTACATAGCATTATTCTTTACAAAAAGCAACCAATAAAATTAAGCCATATAGTAGATTATAATCCAGATTATAATCCAACTTCTAACCAAACACTTTGTTAGTGTCGCCTGTTGAGCTTATTTGATCACTGTTGGTATTGGTCTCTATATTTAAAATGTTTTTGCTGCCAAATTGGCAACTAGGGTAAACAATTACAAAGTGTATTAATGTGAAAATTTCAAGTTTTCTCTTTTTTTTCAAGTCTAGACGAACTTGATCAAAATAGATCCTAATAAATTAGGCGTAAAGTACTATTAAGATACAAGACCGAATTTCAAGTTCAAGGGAAATTCATGCGAGGTACAAGCAAGTTTTTGAGAATAGTGAGTTCTAAATATATAAACTCGTAGGGTCAAAATGTAAGCCCCTTTTTCTATGGCTCGCTGGTTGCCTCCTAAATCACAATTCGACACATCATTTTATTTCTTTGGTTAAGGCATATTTCACAGCCTCCTCTAGAAAGTAAATAAAATGTAAACTAATTATGATGTTTCAAACTTTAATTGAGAGAAACGAATCAGAAGATACTCAAAAGACATCATATTTGAATTCGCACTCGTCAAAAGTATGTTTAGCGCCCATAGAGTGAATCTAGCTAGGGAAACATATATTCCATGTTAGTCTGCTCGAGTGTCGGGCAAATGGGCAATCATTTAGCAATGCTATATATAATTGGTACCTTTAGATAACAAGTGCACTTTGTGACGCCGGACCTCTCTCCCCATCCATCCCATAGTGCGTACTATTGAAATATTCTCGCTAACAAAAACTTAATCAATAAATAAATAGTCAAGCTAGAGCTTACAATATGTCACTATTGAAACCCTTTTGTATCAAAAATATCGAACCCCTCCTTGTTGTTTATTATTTTTATTTATATGAAAATTTCCAACCTCAATCAATTGGCATCTCTCATACAAGACAATTATTCATCTTTCCATACACAAGATTGAATGAAGATCCAGTCGATACAAGCACCAATAGATATTATCTTTACAATGTTATATTAGATTGTGTAGGCCTGACAACTTACCATCTCACATTTATAGCGAGGTCAATTACTTATTTTTTAGATGAAAGCCTGACAATTAAACTCACTCATATAGGCGTCAGTTAGTTATCTTTAAATGTTCCATATTTAAGATTCAGGATTTGTCGATTGCGCCATAGGATACCATATGTTGGTGTTACAAAATTTTTACCAATTGATATTGTGAGACAAGTTTGTTATTAAATCTTATTTTTAAGGGTCTGTTTGGAAACAAATTATAACCGGATATGACTGTGACTAGGTTTATTTTTTGAATTAATTATATTGATACAGGGCATTTTGTAATTAAAGTATAGGCTCATGATAAGACAAGTCATTTCAAATGCTCACATCATATGTCTCATTGAAAACACATGGCCCAATTAATTACTACTATGTGTCCATAATTCAAAAATAAACTCTGATTATAATCAGTTCTCCAAACAGATCCAATGATATGAGAGACTAAACGGTCCCGCTTTAGCACCTCCATCCTTCCTACCACCACCAGTAGTGCTTGTATATCATATGCCATAGAAATGAAGTCGTTTTCATGCTTATTTCTTGCCACTGCATATTCAGTGAAGGGATCAAGGACACAGCATTATCCACCAATTTAATATCTTATCATCTTGGATAACATATTTGGTCGATGAGAGTTTAAGAGTCACGATCCTACATATGATGGCTCCAGATAGAACGAGTGTCGTATATATCTCGAATATCAAACACTTCTTTTCTCACAAGGTTTAGTTCTGAAATCATGAAATGAAGTATCTTTACAGCGTCCATCATCGATTTGACAAAGTAAAATAAAAAAAAAAATATTTTTGGTGTTAATTAATTAATTTAATGTGAATGAACATAAACTTGAAGTTCATAGAGCAAAGTTTATTAATTAATTTCGTATTAAGTGGGATGGCTATATTTCACAGAAAAAAAAAAGAAAAAAATAAAGTGGGATGGGTAGAGTTGGATGATAACTCGAACCTAATATAACAATAAATTTTATTTAATGTTGATTCTCTATTTTATTTAGTTTGATAATTGGTTTGTATTTGTATAAATAATATGGTAGCGTGTGCAAAGTTCGATAAAAATTGTGGTGGCCATAAAACTAGTGACATCCACATCACTTTTGGTTCATCTTTTTGGCCACCGAAGGAGACCCTAGAGCAAGGAGCCACCAAATTCCAATTGTTTTTAACTTGAATTAATTTATTTGGGTCCATTTACAAAAACCTAATGTTATTGTGTCATTAGCACATCTGATCATATATGATGTCATATTCCACTTCTAGATATCTCTAACATTTATCAAATTATTTTAGAAGATTTTGTACCTATTCTCTCTCTCACACACACACATATGTTACACTGCACGTAAAAAAAATTAAATTAAAGAAAATCCGACTAAACAATACATTATTTAACATTTCGTATTAATATTGATATAATTTAATTTGATTGCACGGGTAATAGTCTACTATAATTAATCTTGAAATATGTGTACTTGTTTTTGTTTAAATCAAATCGAATTGCACTATAAGAAATTTTTTTCTATAGCGGCGACAATTTCCGACGATCCTGAAATTCGTCGCTACAGCTTTGGCTATTGCGGTGACAACCAGTCGCCGTAGTAGGGTAACAGCTGTAGCGGCGATATCTTGATGTCACCGCTACATGTCCTACCTACAGCAGCGACAAGTCCCAGCTATAACGGCGACATAAAAGTCGTCGCTATAAAGCTTGGCGGGAACATTTCCCGCCTTTCTTGAACCCTATGCCGATAACTTTTCGTTGATATAGATATCATATTTGTTGCTATTATTATAGTCATTTATATAATATATATTTTATATGCAAGTATAATATTGAAAATTGCCTTAGCTCAATTAGTAAAGGACTTGGAGTTAGTAGGGGAGCTCCTAGGTTCGAGTCCTTGAGGAGGCAAAATAATGCCTCCATTAATTATGGTGGAAGTGGGTTGGGTGGGCCGGGTCAGGTCAAAATTTTGTGGCCCAAAACGGTATGTCGCCACTATAGGTGTTGTCGTTAAAAATCCGATAGTCGTCGCTAAGAGGCTATAGATACGGGCCTATAGAAACAAACTTATATCGCTATAGGGTTATAGCGACGATAAATCGACCTGTAGCGGCGACTTAAAGCGACATTTTTTGTAGTTTTGCTCTTTGAAGACTATAATTGAATTCATTGAGAGAGTTTTTAATAGAAAGTCAGCCTTGTTTAAAATGAGTACCTCAATTGAAAATGATCTAGAGATCAATTATAACTTTGTAATTGAGCCAAAAAATTTACATAAGCTACGGCCTACATCATCCATCTTTATTGGTCTATGTATATTTTACGACTCCGTTATGAAATCAGAAGCGGTGTCGGGATCGTTCTTAGTAATATAATAACTAATATCAACATAATTTTATTATAACATTGATGAGACCAAATTTATACTAACACCAAAGTCCGATTTTAAAGTGAACACCACGTGAGACTTCTATACTCTTTCTCAAGGCCATAGTTCGTGTTCGACATATGAACTAAGATTCTATTTCATACCCCGATAACATACAACAATGATCCCAAGCTTGAGGTCAAGACGTGACTCCCCAGGGAATTTTTTAAATTGTGTAGAGCGGACTCTAGAACGGACAAAATCATATTGTTGACGTTGTGACTCATCAACATACATAATAGGAAATAATTTTTTTCCTTTAGCAACAAGATTTATCCCTTAAACAATCACAATCTAGTGTCAGTTGCTAGACGCTATGAAGTGCCAACGGGTAACACGGGCCCTATAGGCACGACCATTAACATACACTAACTGAGAGGTTGCCACAATTTTTCTTAATTAGTTCATGTGACAAGTGAAGCCTAATTGGTACTTTATGAAACCTAACAGTTAGCGCTACTCAATCCCCAAAATTGCCTGACATACGGTGACTGTTTACTATATTGATCCTAACGATAAATTTATGACAGTATTTTTGTTTCGGAGATTTTTGTTCGAGTAGAATGATTTTTTTTTTTTTTTTTGGCACCAAGCATAAAGTTGATATATATATATATATGAAATGTTATATATGTTCATAAAATATTCCATCGTTAACTGTCCCTATTTTGCCATTACTTTCTTGTTTGATAATGGCTACTCTCTTATTACTTTAGAAATCGATAAGTATGGTTCAAGACGAAGTTTATACTTTTGGCGGCAATATTTTAAGCACCCATAGAAGCTTAAACAATCTCCACTTATATTTAGTTTCAGGGAACTTGTGACAAAGGTCCCCAACCTTTACACTCATTTACATTTTGGTCCCCAACTTTTAGATTCATTTGCTCTTTCATCCAAATAAATATATTTAATTATTAAAATTTTAGGTACAATTGGCAACCATTTAAATAAAATCGTTTTATAATTGAAATTAAGTTTCAAATTTGCATCATGTGAGAATTCAAAAAAAAAAAAAACTTTACAATAGTACTGCTAATGTGAAGAAGAAGGTGTTATGATTTTAACGGATAGTTCTAGTTCTAGAGTATAATGCTGCTATATATCGTGTAGAATAATGTGTTCTTCTCACAAGAGAAGATAAAAAGAGCAAGAATTACAATTTCTCAACTACACGTTCTTTGAAAATAATCATTTTCTCCTAAAATAATCTCTAAAGAACAAGACATTTATTAATAACTAGTTTTTGAAGATGAGTTCTACCTAATAGGTTATCCGAGACACTAGATGCAACACTAGCAAACTATGATTAACTTGTACAAAAAAATATATTTTACTAATGAAGTATAAAAACTTGTTTACTTCTAAATTGTTTTCCATTGATATACACAAAACTACAACTACATGAAACGAAGATCTTTCATCCCTTTCATGGTGGCTATCCATTATTAAATTAATTAAGTCAAATAAAAGTTTTATTTTATTTGTATGAGCTGCACAGATGAACTAATTATATGGCCTTTTGCTCAAGTCAAGGGACAGAGCCATATATAACTTTTTTTATTAAATTAAATACGTGAATAATGAAGAGCTATCAAGTAACATTGAACTTTTTTCCCATACATAGAATCCAAGCAAACCCTAAAGTTATGTTACTACTTTTGCACATCAACATTAATAAAAGATAAACTTTAAAACTTATGACAAATTAATATTTTTCTATTAAGAAATGTTTACATGAATAATTAACCGGGGTTATATATGTCTCAATATTATAAGGACAACATTAATTTGCAGAAGAAATTATTATACAAATTCAAGTTGATTTTTTATTTCATAAAAAACGTCAGTTGGTTATAAAAACTCCAATTTGTTGCCCCTCTATAAATGGATGGTAATCATGCACACAAATATAAACGAATGAAAGCAAAGTAATGGAATAAAATGGACGGCCAAATATCAAAGTAACATCAACATATCAATCGCTTATCTAAAAGCACTTCATAATGGCTTGCATCATATAGCCACGTTGTCCTATCAACTCTCCATCACTATAGCAAAAGCACTGTTTAGTTGGAACCAAATCCTAAATAAATAAATAAATACACAAATCCAAATATTCTGTATATGAAATAATTTTCTATAGAATCAATTTTTTTTATCTTAATTCGTTTCAAATTGCGCATTCATTAGAAAATCATTTTTCACATATCTCCATATAGGGTCAGCCCTAAGAATTTGAGTGTCTGGTGCCATAATATAAAAATGGTGCCTCTTTTCTTATTAACTTGTCGGATTTAGTTTTATTTTACTTTATTTTATTTTATTTTATTTTATTTTATTTTATTTTGGGATGATTAACGGTAAATTTAAGTTTCAAAGGTAAGCCTTGTTTATTTTTCTTAAATAATAAAATATATTCTAATTCTTAATCCAATAAATTTCATTAAACTTTTTTAAAAACTAGTGTCCCAATAATGCCTTTTTTTTTTTTTTGAAACAATTTACATTCTAAAAGTTTTTCAAAAATTTTAATATCACACATGTAACCAAAAAAAAAAAAAATAGTGTCCCTTTAGATGATGAGGCCACGTGGAATCGCACGATTAGCACACCCTCAGAGCCGCCTATATCTCCATACTAATTGTTAACCACATATGTATCAAACGAAAATCATTTTTCACAAAATCAATTCCCAAAGAATCTATTTCGTACAGAATGCAGGTTTAGTTTTTAGAAAAATGGTTTCCAATAACATGCTAAACCATCTCTTAGGAGGGGGGAAAAGGGGGTTGGGGGGGATAAGAAGTTCAATGTATATGTATATATATGCATACATATATTCGTTTTAAATCTTGTCATCAATAGCATTATCATTTATAAAAAGTTTCAAAGTCAAAGAGGCATATGCTTGGTATACTCATCATAAACAGAGTGAGGAAGTTAAAGATGTGAATCTACATTGCATAATAAACAATTTCTCCTAATCATTGTTCAGTCTCATAAGTAGATCTTAAAACGAGAATCAGTCTACCTAAAGGGATGACGTCTAATCGACTATATGTTAACCTTCTAGATGGGACAAAAATGCTACACAATTATGAAACCAATCGGACGACATGGCCCGGTAAAAGAAATATTTACTTGAAGAAATATTTACTTACTACTGCTATATGTCTCTATCATGTTCTACCATATCATATGGTTGGTTCTATAACGATTGGTTTTATAGTAGGACCCAGAAATATATAGTTCCAAAGCAGGCTAGCTAGACAGTGGGATCAAACTGGTCACAAAGACAAATTAATTCATATCCCATATAAATTATTATTGTTAAAAATAGTATAATAATATAACATTCCCTAAGAAGTCAGTGGTTCTCTATGTGTATTATGGTGTGTGTACATTTCTGTATTTTATATATAAGTAGTAGCCAGCACAGCCATAGTGTCCAAAGTAGTTGAGTCAGAAATAGGGGAAAAAATAAAGGGGGAGAGAGAGAGAGAGAGAGAGAGAGAGAGAGTTAAACATGGTTGTTCAAGAAGAAACAAGAAAAGGTCCATGGACTGAACAAGAAGATGTTCAGCTGGTATTTTATGTGAAGTTATTTGGGGATCGCCGATGGGATTTCATAGCAAAAGTTTCAGGTTTGAAGGTGGAGGGCGACAGATCAATCATGTAAATTTACTACGGATTTATTTGGGCATATTGGAATATTGTAAATTTCCAAGGGACCCAAGTGGATTAACTGTCTACCCTCCTTCTCTATGTACATGAATTTTCTTTGTAGGTTTAAAAAGAAGTGGCAAAAGTTGCAGGTTACGTTGGGTTAATTATCTCAACCCTGACCTCAAGAGGGGGAAGTTGACCCCTCATGAAGAGCGCCTTGTTCTTGAACTTCACTCCAAGTGGGGAAACAGGTCCATCTCACTATTATAATTATCTCGAACGATCTCTAGTAATATCTGATACCTCAATCCTAAGCCTAACTCTAATTTGGCTTGTCAAGTTTCATTGTATGCTCTATCGTTTAATCTTTTTCTTAATTTCTTTTCTATATTATCATGTGTGTTAGGTTGATCGTGTTACCTGTCTAGAAGAGGTTGTTTATTGCTAACACAGGTTTTTCATGGCTGCAAAAATATAATATGAGATGTGCTTTTGTTGGCAGATGGTCAAGAATTGCTCGAAAATTACCCGGTCGCACGGATAATGAGATCAAGAACTACTGGAAGACCCACATGAGGAAAAAGGCACAAGAGAAGAAGAAATTAGCTACCTCACCAATATCTTCATCCTCTTCCTCCATCTCATCGGATAGTTCTACTATTGAGTTTACGACGGTCATGGATAACAACAAGTGTAGCTTTTATGATACCGGCGGTCGTAGGCTGCTAGCCGATAATATTGAAAAGAAGAGTGACTTTGAGGTGGACATGGAT
The DNA here is from genome assembly GCA_963692815.1 of Nyctanthes arbor-tristis. Taxonomy (NCBI): domain Eukaryota; kingdom Viridiplantae; phylum Streptophyta; class Magnoliopsida; order Lamiales; family Oleaceae; genus Nyctanthes; species Nyctanthes arbor-tristis. Next base: position 48,251 of record CAVNYN010270612.1, on the reverse strand, counting down.
GAAATATGGAAAGATATCGAATTGTGTCAAGGAAATTGCAACTTTTCAAGCCCACCAATGGCCTCTCCTATATGGGATTTTTGTCAAGACTCCACTTTATGGCCAATTGATGCATTGGAACAAAACAAGATGTTTCTCCCACTGGGTGATCAGTCTAATTCTTTCTCTTTTGACTACCAAGAAATGACTGGCTAATCAGAGGTATATTTACTCTATTAAAAAGAAAAGAAAAAAAAACATTTGTTTATAAAGCTTAGGTCTCATAAGGAAGTTCTAACCTTTGTATAGCCTTAATTTGGGGTTCTCTTTATTGTTCTTCACTTCTTAAGTCAGTGTGATAATAATCTTTTGTGTTACTTTAGCTTGTATCCCTATAAATATTTAGTGGAGTGATCCCCAAAGTACATGTTTCTTTAAGGAGTCTTTTTTATGTTAATCGTCATTTAAGTATATGTGTTCATTGTTACATCTATTGTGATAATCATTTTTTTCCTACATAATTTTCCCTTGAATTATAGTGGATAGCGATGTAGATAAAACGACGTGAAGAACTTATTTGACAACTTCATTAATCATACTTTTATTTAGATGATGGAGACAAATGGAATGATTAGAAAGAGGACGAATGTAAAGTTTTTAGAGTCCTGTCAAAATTATTGTCAAACAGATTTCCAGTTACAAATTATTGGCTTGAATGGCAGAACTGTACCATGTAAACCAAGCTACCAGGATTCAATCAATTAGAAAGCAAAGAAATCACACACACCCCCCCCCCCCAACACACCAAAAAAAAAAAAAGGCGTTTTCCATACTTAGAAAGAAGAAATAACTTGAAGAAATCATTACCCTACTTTCTTTTCAATTTTGAGACACTAACGAAAGATAAAGCACTATGGATTGGGGAAAAAATTGAGCCATTTAGATCCATATGTCAGTTCTTGATTTGTTAAAATAAAATACCCTTGAAATATCAAAATTTTATTCTTAGATTGAATCATACATTCTAAATATTACATGTTTTAATTAATTATTTGAATCTGCCAGTATATTAAAATTCGTCGAGTATAGTACTGTTTTAATTCGTTAATGCTTTTTAGTTACTTTATTTTGTTTATTTGATTGGTACCACGTAGCTTCATTCTTTATCACTCGAATTTACTATTTTATTTCAAGCATGGTTCAATATATGCCAATTTAAAGAAATAATCAATTAATCAAATTGTAGTGTTGTACTTTTTTTTTTTTGTCCATTGTGACAGTGATGGCCAAGTATGAAATGGATATGATAGGGAAATTAGCTATGAGATAACCCTAATTGGCTTCATGTGTATTATTATATTATATATTATTATATTCATAAAACCAGTGGATTGTGAATTTTAATTAAGAGATTAGGGATTAACTAATTAGTACAAGTGGTCCTATTGAAATTTTAGCTTGAAAGTGGAATCCATCATTAGTCCAACTAGCAAAATAAAATTGGATTATTGACTCCCTTTTTTTCTTCTAATAAAATCCTACTTTGTTGACATGATACTAAAAAAAGAGAAGAAAATAAAAGCAAAGATCTTTCTTGAATAACATTTTTGGGTGCGTTTATTCCCCAAGCATCCATTATTTTATAGTATAGTATTTAATTTGGGGGTCATGTATTGATTTTTCTTTATATTTGATTCCACGGCTTTCTTTTAAGCATTCTACCCCATTTAGAAAAGTTAGATTTATTATAAAAAGACTATTTTGGTTCCCACCACTCTATATATAGACACGCACACGAGAAATGTTGTAGATACTAATAGTTAATACGTGTATTCTCCATATAATAATAATAATAATGTAATGATGAATGATAAAGTTCTATATATATATATATATATATTCGAGGAATTAATAAGTTGTTGATCATGGAAGTAGATGTCCTTACGAATTTGAAGAAGTGGTGGTGGTGGTAATAATAAGAATAAGAATAATAATAATAATAATAATAACAATAACAATAATAATAATAATAATAATAATAATAATAATGATGATCTTCAGCTTTAAAACTGGGAAGCCCTTGCTCTAGCTCGAAGGTGATCCCTCCCAGTTTCTTATTGATTTTTAGACAAATTCTTCAAAGTTTTTTTTTTATGAATATGCCCCATGTTAGCAATATGCTTCCAGCAAAATTGTTACACAGTTCCAATCTGAAACTCAGATGCCCATTTTGTTGGGTATTGACTCAAAATTAGTTGAGGTTGACAGACTCATTAAATAAATTGTGTTTGAAAAGAAAAAAGTTTCCAATATTAATTAGGTTATATATGGAAGGTATTTTTATAAATACATGCTTGTTCCTCATGCATTTAGACATGCCAAGGAGAGAAAATTTGGGAGAACCCGTGAGGTGGGCTGAAGAATTGAGAGAATTCATGCCAAAAGAGAAAGGGCAGCGATTGCAATGAGAGGCGTAGCAGCCATTATTCTTGGAAATTTGAGTGTTTAGAGAGAGAAGCTAGAGAAAGAAGGAGTTACAGTTGAGATTTGCGGCATACTTTAATGTACTCTAGCTTTAGGTAAGAAGAGATTGGTAGAATAAAGAAAATATTGTATTATGATGAATTTCTTTATCAATATAGTCTCTTTCCACAGTTGTCTGTGATTTATCAAATAACATTAAATTTGTGTTTGTTTCTCTCTCATCATTTTTGAGTAGTTGTTTCGATGTGTGGTTGCATGATCTGGTGGGATTAATTTACTAACACTCATATTAGAGCTCACGATTCAAAATCTGGGATTGCATTGAAGACGATGGCGAGTCCTAAGTTTAAGGTGGATTTGTTTGATGGCAAAAATAATTTTAATATTTGGCATAATACTATTGAAGATATACTCGTGTAGCAAGGACTTTACAAAGCATCATATGATAAGAGGTCAAATGAGATGAAAGATTTGGAATGGGAAGAATTGCAAGCAAAGCATGGTTAGTAAGATTTGATTGGCTCTTGCTTTTGAAGTAAAGTATAGTGTCTTGAACGAGAAGTCATCTTATAAGTTGTAGAAAACATTAGAAGAGTTGTATATGTTGAAATTTCTAACTAATAGGTTATACTTGAAGAAGCGGTTATATGAATTGAAGATGGATGAGAAGACGGATGTTAGGCATCACTTGAATAAATTTAGTAAATGTATTGCAGACTTTTATCATTTTGAGGTAAAGATTGAAGATGAAGATAAGGTGATAATTTTGTTGTCATCATTGTCTAAGTCATATGAGATATTGGTGACCATGCTACTAGTTGGTAAATCAACATTGACCGTGAATGAAGTTTCAACTACATTTTTAAAGGACATCAAAAGGCCAACTAAAACATAAGATAATACTATATCTGTCCCAAAAAAGATTATCCTATTTCTTTTTTCACATAGATTTTAACATCATTTTTCTATTTTATCCTTTCATTTATTAATTATTCCACTTTAATAACTCTATTTTTTGATAACTATGAACATTAAATATGAGCATATAAGAGAACTAATATTTCAACTATTTTTTAAAAAGGAAGATGGATCATATTTTGGGACGGATGAAAAAGGAAAATTGGACCATCTTTTTGGGACGGGGGTAATAATAGAATTCTTATGCTATTTTTTGAGGAAAATCGTGGTAGAGGTAAGTCGAGAGAAAGAAATTATTTTATAGGGGCCATTCTCAATATGGGTGAAGAAAAGATGTGAAGTGATGTTACTACCATAAAAGGTGTCATATTGTAAGATATTTTGATGAGTGGAGGAAGTATCTTGAAACAAAGAGGAAACAAAAAGAAGTCTCAGAAACTAGGACTCTTTAAATGTGGTGAAGCATATAATTACTCGGATGTTTTTATGTGTTACTAATTATGAGTGTCCACCTAATACTTGGTGGTTTCTAGATTGTGCATGCTTTTATCACTTGTGTCTGAATAGAGAGTTGTTTCAGGACTATAAACCATATTGTCAACATCATGTTTATGGGATTGATTATCAGAAGTATAAATTTAAGGGATTGGGGAACTGCGAAAGTGAAGATATTTGATAGAAGTGTCAGAACATTCTCGTATTATCAATGTCCAAAGTTTGATATCATTGGAAGCATTAACACATTGGGGGTTATAATTATACTTGAGCGAGTTAGTATGATAACTATAAAGAAAAACTTAGTGCCAAAAATGAGAGATGAGAAGATTGGCAATTTGTATAGAATAGTAAAGAAGAAGGGATGTAAACGAGCTGAGCCAAGCTAGCTTATGAGTCTAAAATCTCAGCTCGGTCTCGGCTCGAGGCTTTTTGTCTCAAGCCAAAAAAAGACCCCCGGCTCGGCTCGCCCAACAATAATTAGGCTTCCCCTTTTTTTTTTGGCTGCCTTTTGGGAAGGGGGATTCACTACTCCTTTTTGGACTACCAGAAGCGGTAGCAAAGTTGTTGCCAGAAATTGCAGCAATCTAGTGCTTTTTCTGGCAGCATTTTTTTTTTTGGAGGATGAATCCCCTTTTTGCTCCTAGAAACGACAGCAAGAATGCTGCTGTTTTCAGTGGCATTATTATTATTATTTTTGGGAACCCCCTCCCCCCGCCTAGTTTTTGCTGCCAGAAACGGCAGTATTTTGCTGTCGTTTTCTGGTAGCAAAAATGTTTGCCACTTCCCTCCCCATTGGTTGTTGGAAATGGGCCGTCTTCAGGCAACAATTGTCTGGAGAGTGGGTAGGATACGATAGGGGTGGGTTGGGGTGGATATTTTCCTTTTTTTTAATTTTTTATTATTTTTAAATATGTTTTTAAAATTAAAAAGTTGATCGTATAACAGTCACTTTTTTGAAAAATTGATGGAACAGGGGTAAAAATGAGGACACAAGAGTGAGAAAAAAAGGTTAGAAATGCAGCCGATTCTTAACTCAAATATTGAGGACCTTTGTGAAATTAACGTTTTTTAATTATACAAAACAATTTTTAATATAGAAGAAGAGGCCATGAAGAATCAAACCTTGGTACTCAACCTTAAATCAACAAGCCTTGGCTACTTTGTCCACATGTTCATTTTGTTAAATTTTTAGCTAACCCTAATATTAAACCAAACCCTAAATCAATCAACAGCTACTCAGTTGAATTATCAAAGTCCCAGTCTCCAGTAGGCAGTATTCTATTTTCAAAATTCTCCGCCGTTGGTGCCTTCCCTTCGACGACGACGACAACCTCCATTTGTTCGCGCGGCCTCAGCCGATAACTCCTTCCCGACATGTAACATCCCACAAAATTCTAAAAATAAATTAATTATTTTGACAATAGTTGAATAATTGTTTGAATTACATTGTAAGATTACTTAAATTGAATTGAAAGATGACAAAATGGTCACTTATGTGACACCCAAAGAAAGAATATGGCTCTTGACTAACATGAACCAAAGTACGGTGACTTAATTACAAGACAACACAAAGTATAAGGATCTCCTGAACAATAAATGAACGACCCTATTAGGCCACATCACATCTTCCAATGCAAGGCGCCAAATTATGCCACTTGTCCTGCTTTGATTGATGGAACTCAAGTAGGAATTAAAAACGACTAAATCCCGAACAACTATAAATAGAAAGAAAAATGGGAGATTTTTTCACTCAACCCAACATATCCTACTCCCTCTCCCTCTCTACGTCTATACTTGACAAGACCAATTGTCATAGTTTCTATTGAATCTTAATTGTCTTACTTTTTATTGAGTTTGAAGTATAAATGGGTAGGATGAAAGTATTACTTTAATTAAGGAATCTTTGGAGGTGAGTAACATGTGTCTTAGCACTCTCTTTTCAAAAACTCATTCGTTCCTTAAATTGCTTTGGCATTCTTTTAGTGAGTAACACGTGTCTTTGCTCCCTCTCCCTTTTCAAAACTCATGCTTTCCTTAAATTGCTTTGCTCTTCCGATCTCTTGATTGTGCACAATTGCTTTGGACAAATGATTGTTTCTTGCTTTTAGGCATCTCTAGTGGTGCTATCTACTTGTCCTGCCTTGCTATGTGATACACTTTTTGATATTATGACATGCGATGTGATTGTAGTCATCTTGAATATTTGTATCTTGCGGTTATGAGTAGAGGTTAAACTAGTGATGTGCCCGACTTGCGCATATAAATTTTCTTCATGCATAAAAGAGATCTTCTTGCATTTCATCATGATCCAATACATGTTGCTATTCACTGGGTACTTTATACTCACCCATCTCTTCCGTTCCCCTTTAATAATCTTGTAGGTGTTAAATTCATAGCTTTGTGACCCGATCGTCCCAAGGATGGAGAAGACACATGTATATGATCGAGATTTTGATATGTGGCCAAAGTTTCATTGTGGATAGCCGGCAATAGTTGTTGTATAGTTATAATAACATGATACTATGTATAATAGTGTATGACTTGTATTTGTAAAGTCTCGCCCTCAATTTTTGAATTGAGAATTAATTTCTCGAATGCTTCCACTACTGTTAGACATCGATAATACGAGAAGCTACTGTTGGAGGCGTGACACGACAGTTCCTTCACACTTCACAGGCAGCTTCGACTTCAGAAGCAACTTTAGCGAATCAGCCTTTGCAGCTGTTCCAGCACCATTCTTAGGCTGTAACAACCCGAGAAAAATTATGACGTCTCTTTAATTAAAATGGAAAAAATTTAGATAATTTTGTAAGCTGCCCAAAAAATGCACGCACATGCGGGAATAATGCATGCACCTGGGAAAAAATTTCAATAAAAGACTTAGGTAATGACTTTCATGACCTCTTTTCTCCTTAATATCTCAGTTGTTGGAAGTCGACCCAATGAGCAAAGTTGAGATAGGTATTACATACTTCAAGAAGAAAGTGATGGCCTTCTTTTCTGACCCATTGTTCTTAGTTATCAAGTTTCAAAGTTGCCTAGTAGAAGCTGCATTCTTGAATAGACAGCTTTACAAAGACGATTCGGGCTCTCATATCATTTGACACACTTATCAGTTTTGTACGTTGTTTACACCTTTAGAAAGTAGAACATAGGATCTTTGTGACCATGCTTTGAAACCTATACTTCGAGACCATTTGGCACTCTAAAATACTATGTGAAAATGGAAGTGGATGGATCTCAATATTTAACTTTTCTACCCAAAGAGGTATATGCTTCTATGCTTCACCTCCTTTCCCCTGATTTTTTATCAATTACCTAGAATGATCTAAGAAGAGCTTATCTAATCTTCAGCTTCCACCTCCTACTTGTGAGATAAAGTCTTACTACGTGGCTCCTAATTCAAATAAACCAATGAGAGCCTTGCTTGTGGACCAAGAGTTGGAATAAAATAATTGTCGAGGGTCATCTAAATTCCAAAATTTCCCCTATAAATAGAGGAGAAGAGAGCTCTGCTCATTAGAATCATCGCAAAATCCATACAACAATAGCCTCTCAAGAACTTGAAGCTCAAAATCTCTCATGTGAAGTCGAGCAAGCATCTCTCTTTTTTTAAAAATAATTCGAGGCAACTAGAAGTCTCGTTTTCCATTCTTGATATCTTTATAGAGTGATCTGTCATTATAAAGAAGTTTTATATAGAAGTGTCAAGAAAAACAATCCAAAATTCTGTAGAAATATGAAACTACCTTCCAGGTACATGGACGCTCCAGAAAAGTGTACGCAACTGGGCAGCAGTTTCTCCAAAGTTGATACACGAGTTCCTCTAATCATTTCAGGCTTTATGTTAACCTTTCTTTGAACTGTGAGCAGTACTTACACCCTCTCTTTGATTGATTATGTGTTATATGTGTTTTGTATAAGATGATTTCAAATGTATATAAATTCAATATGTTATTATGACACATATATGATTCTTGCAAGTGATGGATTATGTCATATTGAACTTATGAAGATAAGTTACTGTATAGAAGATTTTGTTGAGCCGTACATATGATTTGCAAAGTGAATTACATATAAATGATCTCTACCCCAACTATGTCATGTAATGTTATGTTGGTATATCAGGACCAGCCTAATGATTCCAAGGTGGGGGATAGAATGTTGTACCGTAACTCTATTATAAGGATCAAATAGAGTTAAAGATGTAATGTTATGTTGGTGTACCAAGACTAGCCTAATGATTCCAAGGCAAGGGATAAAACGGTATATCGTGACTCTACGAAAGATCAAATAGAGTTAAAGAACGTATTTATGTTTGGCTAATTATTTAAGTTATATATGTTATGGGTTTTAAGCGCTGTAAGGTAGAATCATATCATGTAATTGGACCCTATAAGTCATGTTTTGAAAAGGAAAAGTATGCATTGTAAGTAATGCTCACTGAATCTATGATTCATGTTTTCAACAGTGTAGATGATTCATTGTGGCTTCACGGACTTGGAAGATTTCACTTCGACGGTGTTACATATGCACGAAGAAGTTAATGTGTGAGATTATTATACAAAATATCGGATATTTGCATCATTCAATATGTATTTTATCATATAATATGAGTGTAGTATTGTTGTCGAATAAGGAAGAAAAACGTATTTTCTTAAGTTAAAGTTTGTTCTTCCAATATTGTAACTCAACAAGTGTAATGTTGTCAATACTATTTATGAAAGTTTGTTTCTACATGATTATCATATATTGTTACTATCGTTATTGTAATTTCATAAAAGTAGCATTAATCGATTTTAAAATCGAATTTGATAATTCTCTAGGTGCGTACACCTTAAATGAAAGTGTGTGCACTTGATTGTTGAAAATATTTCTGCTCTGGAAGTGCATGCACCCTGGCGTATGTGTACACTACTGTTTGAAAGAAAGCTTTGGTGAATAATTGTTTCACTTTCATAAATTAAGAAAAATATTTCATAATTAGTTTTTTAGTAGTATCATTTATTGGCATATAAAAAGGGAAAATTTTCAGGTCGTTACATAGGCACTTCTATTAATGGCAAGAATGAAAAATTCAATGATGGAATTAAACATTAGTTGATAAATTCAATATTGCTGCCAAAAACAAAATGTCCATATAGTTCCATATGTGTTTTTATTAAACATTTGACGCTAAATCATTTTCAGATGAAGCAGACTCTTTCAATCTTTGCACTGTTCCCCCAACTTTTAAATATGAACCAATAGACCCCCTACTTTAAAACAATCGGCATTCCTCATCCAAATGATAAATTTTATCATTTAACAATTGGGGTCTGTTTGGCAATCATTTATAATGAAATAATTCTATTGTAATTAAAATTAAACTTTTAATCCACGTAAATATATAAATGTGTACATGATGACCAAATTTCAAATTATGTTTCAAATGACTTTTTTGTCATTACACACCCATGTCGCTTTTATATACCCTCATATAATGTGAACTTGAAACTTAATTTTAATTATATAATAGGATCTAATTATATATAATTTCCAAACGGATCCTAACAATGAAATGACGAAATTTATCTATTTGGATAAATGGAGCCAACCTTTCAAAAATTGGGGCTCTAGTGATCCAGATTTAAAGTCTGGGGATTAGTGTGAATGGATACAAAGGTTGGGAAGATATGTTGCAAGTTACCCTTAAAATAAAGAAAGAGATGATTTCTGGGGTTGGTCGTGGACGAGAGTCGCTTGGGATGTCACAAATTCAAAGCTTCTATCTCTTCTCCTACAATCTCATCCAGGCCCTTGGATGGTAATTTGCTTCGCCTTTCTTCTCAAAATACAGACATACACATATTCTGACCTTGTTTGTGCACTATATATGCAGGGCAATCTCTCTGTTTAAAATTTTGAGCAACGTCTTGTCCACTAAATCAGTCAACGGCACTTATTCTTCTGCTTGAGGACTAATCTGTGAGTATCCATAAAGAAAATTTCAGAATCCACAATTTAAACGTGCTTTTTCTTTTTCTTTTTTCTTTTTTTTTTTTGAAGGAAAAATGTGCATTTTTTTGTATAAGAGGTTAGAGAAATTGGCAGTTATTTATTTGATTGAAATGCACAATTGTCTTAGATAAGTGACTGCGGTGTTAAGATTGGGTTGTGTTTTAAAAGCTCAAGATAAGTAGTGTAGTATATCCTGATAATGGTTTATTTATTTGGAGCATTTTCGGGATGCCTCATATAGGGCATGTTTGGAAAAGATGAAACTAGTATGCTCGTTCGGCGGCGAATCCAACCTCAAGGAGGAGCAATGATGGGGAGAAGCACTCATTTTGAGGAGGAATTAGAAACAACTGAAGAAGAAGAATGGTGACAAGGGGACAGAAGGGACAAAAAACAAGATGTGCTTTTTCCATGGTAGAGTGATTATCGTTTTAAGTAGTTGGTGCTTGTAGCGTTACAAAATTTTTGGATAATTGGTGGAGTGGCAGGAAGATCAATGTTGAAATCCACATCTTTGTTTATTATTAGTCAGCTTGATTGTTAAATTTAGAGACTTTGATGCCATATTTAGATTTGGCAGTCCACGTGGCTGTGATCATTAGTTCTATGTAGCTTGATTAGGTGACGTTATGTGTACAAAATTTGAATTTTAAATCCATTTATAAACAAAACTCATTTATAAACGGTTGCCAAAAGGAAACCTAAATTTAAGTGTTAGCGAAATGGAAATATTTTCTTTATTTAAATTTATTCTTCAACAGCTCTAATTATCTTCCATGATTGGTATCAGCTCTGCTGCAGTCGACTGCATTCTTGGAAGTTATCCATGGCGCTATAGGTAACAAACAGTTTCGGAATTTTTGTGCTTTGGTTAATAAGATATTGGTAACTGGTAAGCAGTATAAATTCAGCTTAAATTAGTTTTCGGGTTTTGAATTTCAAGGCATTGTTCCAAGTGGTGTGCTACTTCCTCTAATGCAATGGGGTGGAAAGACTCATTATTTGCTTGCTATTGTTCATCAAATCCATGAGGTTAAGCTTATTGTTTCATTTCATTGTATCAAGCTTGCAATTCCTTGGCCAGATTGTTTACAATTAACAGAAGTTATTTCTATTCTACAATATAGGTACAGGAATTACCATCAGTATTCATAACTTTTGTTGCTTGGAGCATATCTGAGGTGAGTTGTGTTCTTTTTTCTCCACGTTTTTTTGATTGGTTGAATGTGTACTGTGTTGAAAATGAATTAAATGAACTTCTAGTAATTGTCACAATAGAGGATGCATATTGGTATACGTGTAGCAAGCAAAATGCTAATTTGGAATATCTTAATGGGTAATGCATAACAGTCTACAATGGCTTTTCTTTAAATATTATTCACAATATTAACCATATGAAACTTCTTGAGAAAGAAACCCGCATTCTTTTTCTATCACTAGAACATGTCAATAAAATTTTTTTGCGGCATGAGGGCGAGTGGAGGTCTATGTTCCTTTTGTCAAATGCTTCCGGACAAAGAAGATCATTTAAGAAATGTCTGAAACAGAGTAAACATTGATGCCGGATCGAGAGAACGAAGACCAGCCTAAAGGGATAGAGCAGCGCACCACCCAAGGAAACGCCTTCGGGATACAGATATCACCACCCAAAGGGATTCGGCAAAGGATACAGAGCCAAAGATAACGCACTACTCTTGGAATCCATCAAAGAGATACAGAGCTAAGAAGAGAAAGTATAAAACTTCTCAAATAAACTTGAATTATATCTCAAACTGGAATATTCTTAGACTTATATGATAGGCCTTTTATAGTCGAGACTTGGAACAACCCTCCAACTATAGACAATTATCAAAGCAACTAAATAAATGAAAAGAGATGAATTCTAAGAGATAAATTTATGTATTCAATGGTCAAATGACACTTAGGCTTCTAAAATTCTTGAAAAGATGGAACTAGTCCAATTCTTGGGTAGGAAGGCAGACTGGTAGTGTGGACTAAAATGCTAATAACTTTCTCTAGAAAAGTCCAAATCGAGATCCGTAAAATTCCTTGTAATCCCAACTTCAAGAGCTTTCCAATGGTACCTCATTTGTCTAGTACATATTTCTGAATAATTCCAGAAATCTGTATAAATTGACTTCCCAGAATCTGCGCCTGGGAAACTAACATATCAATGAAAGGGTTTTGATTTTTTCTTGGTCCATATGTTTTAGTTGATGATACTCCGGTATCAAACATGGAAGACGTTAGTCTGAAACAATATTTTCAGGTTATGAGTAAATGGAAAGCAGAAATGCCGTCCCTGCCAGAGTGGAAAACAAAGGAAGGTTTAAATGGGTCTATGTGGCTTGAAATACAACGTGAACATCCTAGCCTAGTACATGTGTAGTTCGTATTGACTGCGGATATGGGTATGCATAAGTCATGCTAATATTAGGGCAATAATAAAATTGTCACAAATTTGATACTGATAATATTAGTAGTGGACGCTGAACAAAGAATTTTATGATATCTTACAAGATGATACGAGACTGTGAGAGATTATATGTGCTATTAGCTTTTCTAGTTATAACTGAGAATTAGTGTCAAGGAATAGTATCTCATGAGAAGGACACATGACTTTAAGGGTTAAAGGCAGGTATTCATGTGGTTGTACACAAGCATGGGCACCGCGTGTTAACTGAAGTTTCAGTGATACCTACAGTTACAAGCATTAGCTGATAGAATAAGTTTTGTCTTCAAAACATCCACTTGTGGATGTGTGAATTTTTTCTTTTTGTTCTTTATTTATTTTCAACAAATCTTTCCACAATGCAGCTGGCAAGTCCTAAACCCATGATATTTATATTCCTTGACACCACTAAAAACCTCCTCTACAGTTTCAATCTCTTGAACCACATTTGATTTAGCCTATGTTACTAGTTTTTTTTTTTTTTTTAAATAGTTTTCTCGGCTGTATTTTACTATTTCGTTTCATCTGTTTTTCATGATAATAATTTTGCAGCCATTTACGCAGGTAATTAGATATGTACATTATGCATTGAGTTGCCTGGGAGGTCCTCCATATTGGATCACTTACATAAGGTATGATTTCTATGTAGCAGGCACATAGTTTAGAAGAAGATGCTATTTTTCGTCCTCTAATTTTTCAGATTGTAATGTCCTTTTGTTTTTCTAGGTATAATGCATTCATTGTCCTGTATCCAATTGGAGTTTTTCCTGGTGAAAGTAAAGACGCTTTCCTTCAGAATTATACATTTGCTTGCACCTGCTTCTGTATCATCACATGTTCATTTCACCTCCATATTTTCAATATTTGCAGTGTGGCTCATGTACCAAGCACTTCCCTTGGTAGAGCAGAAAAACCTCTACGCAGATAGCCTCCCGTTCAGCTATTATAATTTCGTTGTGGTATGTAAAAATTTTCCCAAGTATTCCTAACATTTCCAATTTTAACATGTGTATTTATGTACTGTATTGCTCTGTGAAGGACATAAGTTTTTACAAAGCTTGGTTTCTTGAAATGGACCACATTGCAAATATTTGTGCATTAAGTGCTTGTGTGCAGTCGTGATGACATTTAGAATGTATTCATCAGCAGCAGTTTTCTCTTTATGTTCTGTGTAAAATGATTGTCCAATCTACCTTGAGACATTTTATGGATATATCTGCAAATTATCCAATTTATCTGGGGTACACTATGTTTCTTGATTATCTAGTTCTGGTTTCTCTCTTTTTCTCCTTCTGTGGTAATGTTAGTCATACTTTTCTTCACATGTAAGGCCCATCCATATGCTTAATTTTTGAATTTTTTTTTTTATTTTTAATTTTTTGTGGATGCAGGTTCTGCTTCTCTGCTATCCATTTTTGTGGTTGAAGCTTTACCTTCATTTATTCAAGCAACGACGGTCAAAACTGGGCAAACACAGAAAGAAGCAACCCTGAAATTGTACAGCTATGTCAAGCCAAAACCCAACTAGGGCTGTGCCTGTGCAGAAAATCAGCTGGCTTGTGCCTTATCGCCCGGACTTAGTTTACACCCCTACTGTTAGGCTATATTTTCTTGGTCTGTGGATTATGATCAAAGAATTTGAAGCTTTATGAGAAATTATCCTACTGTAATCAAAATAATTATAATGATGAAATCTTGAAAAGAGTATTTCTGATATTGAGAACTTGAATTCACAACTGAATCCAGAGAAACAAGACAAAAGATGACATAAATTACGACAGAGAAAGCCCCTGGTTTTAAATGGGGGCTTTGGAAACTGGAAAACAGAGATTTGCACACAGTACTAATCCTCAGGGAATATAAAGATACATTATTAGTAGTCTGCACTGGTTGGGAGTTGCTCATGGCTTTGGTTAATGAACAAGATTTCATATACCAGGGCAGCAATTCCGGCACCAACAAATGGGCCGAGCCAGTAAACCCAGTGGCTGTCCCATGTCCAGCTGACAACGGCTGGGCCGAAAGACACAGCTGGGTTCATGGATGCACCGTCAAAGGCACCACCAGCCAAGATGTTGGCTCCCACAATGAAGCCAATGGCAATGGGGGCAATGATCCCCAAGTTACCCTTCTTGGGATCCACTGCAGTGGCATAAACTGTGTAAACCAGTCCAAAAGTCATCACTATCTCAAAAACGAGTGCATTCCATGCTGAAACTCCTGATGAAAGAGCAAAAGCTGACGTTTCCTGCAATTAAGAGATGAAAACACTAGCCAATAAGTTCTGAACTCGACTAGACAGTACAATAAATCATTTTTTAGTGCTTTTCCCCTGTGTTTAATATTATTCTGTTTATTGCTACAGAGTCGACTTACAAGTCCACCAGTGGAGAACTTGAGGAGCAAGCATGCAACAATAGATCCAAGCAATTGTGCAATCCAGTAGAGAATGCTCCTGAACAATGTGATGTGTCCACCAACAAAGGCACCAAAGGTGACCGCAGGGTTTACGTGGCCGCCAGAAATGTTGGCACCGACTGCAACTGCCACAAAAAGCGCAAAAGCATGTGCTATTGATGCAGCAATGAGGCCAGCAGGCGTGGTTGATCCATTGTTCGTAAGCTTAGCTGTAATATAACCAATCATTTAGTTCTCAGTTCAAATCTTGTCTCACTGTCTAAGAATTTAAACTTTTCGATAAAATGGATAGAAGTACTTACCAAAAGCCATGCCAGAACCTTCACCGGCGAAAACAAAAATCAACATTGAAATGAATTCAGCCACGGCGGCCTTCAAGGCATCAGGCTGGCTGGCCTCGGCCGGAGATCCGACAGATATTCTTGAAATTGGCATTTTTCTTTCAAATCTCAACCTTAAAAACTCAAAAGAAAACCTCCAAGCTGCCCCTTTTTTACCTCTTTCTTTCACTGATCTCACTCAACAACACCAGCTGCTATATATAGTGGACTAAATGACGAGCCTTTATTGGATGCCACTTGTAATTGTCTGGTAGGGGGGCCGCCAAATTGCCATGGAGCTGCCACGTGGCACTTGGTATGAATTATATAGCCAGCCAGCCAATCATAGCGTAGAATGATGACGGCAAAGGAAAATTATAATAGCCGACCAAAAGTTTGAGAACTTTTGGGTCCACACAATGATCAATAATAATGTTCGATTAAACCGACCATTTCTTGTTATTAGTCTAACCAAACCTGGTAACAATGACATTACCACTATTTACTTGACAGTCGAAATAATACCGTTATCAAGTTACATAAGCAACACTTCAAGATCAGTACAAGTTATAGATGTGTTTCTTGACAAGTCATGTTTGAGATTGAACCACAAAAAAATATCATTTCTCTATATCTCTTCTTGATCACAACATATATGGTTCTCCATTTGATACTTGACAGTGTTGATTTTCCTTTCCATAATAGTATATATATATGATAAGCATAGAGCATAATAAAGATTTGGATCTATTTAATTTCAATATGGTATCAAAAAACATGGGATAATTATCTTTTATTTGGTACGTAAACTGTACTTCTTGTTAAAAAAGGGGAAAAAAAAAGATGTGTATATATCATATGATCTATCAACCTTTATCAAATTTAAAAGAAGAGTCAGTGGTTCTGAGTAAGTTTCAAGGAACAAGCTCCGTTTTTCATATTAGTTAAGCAAGAAGTAAAACAAATAAATAAAGTTTTTAATGAATTAAACTTTTTAATTGTTTCTTCAAAAAAAAAAAAAACTTTTGAATTGTTTTAACTGTCGAGACTTATGGCAATGGTTTTGTAACAGTTATCAACTTCTAGGGAAAAAATTACTTAAAATGTGAGATTCATGCTCAAAAGATTATTAAAGTCAGAAAAAGCAAACTTTTCGAATCAAATCCGCAACCCGACACACAATCATGCGGATTTTGGTCGGCCTCAATTGTCACTCACCGCAAGTCAATATCAAGAACAAACCATGACCACAAATTTATTTTATTTATTTTTTGCATATTTATATTATATATATTATTAGATATTTATTTTATATAAGAAAATTTTTAATTCCATTTTAAATTATATTTTCCAGCTAATTTATAGATTAAGATGCACTTTATAATGACATTTAAGATCCCTTAATGAGTTGTTGATAAATTAAAAATTTAGTAGGTATTGCGGGAGATAATATTAGACTTTAGCTTAATTTATTTATGTTAACATCTTTCTTTAAGTGTTTATTGATATCATTTATTATTTATGTAGTTAGGACGGCTAAAAAAATATTATCATTAACCCCTTTCTAATACTTTTTCCCACTATTTTACAATATATATATATATATTTGTCGTATGGACCGTTATGAAAGTGATGTTGATAAACTTTGTCTACATTTATTAAGGATTTGGTGACTCATGCACATTCTTTTATTCTTCTATTATATAGTCTTTTGTTTGTCTGAGACTTATTTTTTTTTAAAAGATAATAGCCAATAGTTTATCTTCTCGACGAAAATGATCTAGAGCTCAGTGGAAGGCTTCACAGAGAGTGAGCTCCAGGCCCTATAGATATGCATACCGGTAAAAAGCTTTTGTCTCCTCTTTGTACAAGTTAACAGTTGAATCTATTAAATTTCATCAATTATTGCTTTCAGACCATATATAATGTCATATTATGGAGGAATTAATAAATTATTATTTAAACAATATAAGCCATGACAATGACCATAGTACTAAGTTTTTTTTTTTTTTTGGGTAGTATAGGTGAGGAAAATTCAGCCCTGAACTCTGAGAAACTCACTTACACGCCATTAGTGTGAGAAACTCATTTACTTGTCAATAATAATACAAATAGTATTAATTTTAGGCTAATTATAGTCTCATTATGTTTTTTACTAAATACACCACATATTAATTATATTGATGTCCCTAATTTTGATTCTTGTTACATTTATGTCCTTGACTGTTTTTATTAGCATTTTCTTATTTATTTTTTATCAATTAGTAATATTTCCTCTTCTTTCTTAAAATCGTTTTCATATAAAAATTTCATTAACATTAGTTAAAATTGAGAAGAAAAGTATAAAACCATACTATTCATATTATCACTAATAAAACCATACTATTCATATTATCACTATGTCATTAATTTACAATATTATGCAACAATCTTAGTGAAATTTTAAGAGTAAAATGTATTAACCAATTGAAGATTGAAAATAGAACTGAGGAAAAAAATTGGGAATTGAAATATAAAAAGAAGTAAAAATGAAACATAATCAATAAAATCAAGATGTGGTGCTGCTATTATTTTTATATAAAAAAAAAACTGTGGTGCTAATACAACAACTCTTAATTTTATTAATTAATTCTTGAATGTAGATAAATTAGTTAATTATTTAGCAATAATTTATCTGAGTTGGGCTTATTTAACTGGGTTTGTCAAACTTGGCCGACGAAATTCAATCCGCTATAAAGCTAATGTCATAGGGCTTCCACAGCCACGAAGCCCAAGATGCTAATCCAACTTTAATTCTCTTGGAGATTACCGTGCAAATTAAGGCCGTAAATCTAAACCGTCAAACCGCGGAACCATACCAAAACCGCAATTGTGAGACCATTGGTTTGGGTACCCATAGACCTGTCAACGATTTGGTTTTTGACAAAAAAACGAACCGCTTTGAAATGGTTTGGTTTAGGTTTTAATTTTTCTAAACTATTTCAAACCGTCTAATTTTAAAAAAAAAAATTATAGTCCATGATCACCTATTCAATTTTTAATAAAACCTAGTTAAGTATAAACACATTTCATTTCCCAATTGAACCAACCAAGCACAATTCTTCTGCTGGTTACTCACCCAAAGTATGAAGCTTAAATTTTATCACCTTCATATAAACCCTGAAGAATTTAAAGTTCTGTCAATTTATATGTGACAAGTTGAATGATAATATTTCTTCTTTGTATCTTAAATCTACCTATGTCACTTTTACTAGTTACTTACCGACATTACTTTTATATTTACGATTAAAGCTGAAATGATAAAAGATATAATTTTTGACAATTCATTTTTCTTTTTTTAGGTTGTATACTACCACATACATAGTATTATTGCGATTAATCTTTACTCTTAACTCAAAATTCCTTGATGAATAGTTATTTCTAACTTTTAGAATGTACTAATTTTTTCCGTTAGCAAACCGCGGTTTAAATCCGCGCCAAACCGCAAAAATATAGTTTGGCTTGATTCAGTTTAGGAAATCAAACAGTTTGGTTTGATTTGAAAAAATTTCTAAACCGCTTTAAATGGTTTGGTTCGAAATTTGATCAAAAATCGCCCAAACCGAACTGCTTATGCCCCTAGTGCAAATTATTCCCTCCCTCACCCAAACCAAACTACAAAACCAATGTATACTTACTTGATTTAAAAATGTAAAGACTATAGTTTTTACTGTCCACTTCCATGTTAAGACTCAAGTCCTCCACTCAAATGGAATCAAGGGGCTTCATGGTAAAAAGGCTTTAACCCCTTTCTGAAACAATCGGATTCAAATAATCGAAACACTTGATTATTAATAATGGTCAGTTGTCCTGCTAATGTCTTGCTTGTCCTGCTAATGTCTTGCGGCCTAACGAACATGTAGCGTACATGCGAAGATCCATGCCATGGAACCAAGAGTTTCATTCTAGCGCCCGATATATGGTACCCTATGACACCACATGGACCAATGTTAGTGTGGCATGGGTCTTTACACACCACGTGTCCATCTACTGCCCGACGGTTAACAGGAGATATAAATCAGAATAATGGTTGCATTTTATTAAGGTATACCATCCTTTGCTTATGCGCATCTATCACTGTCTTCTATTTGATAAAAAGTTATGTTAAGCTGCTTGAGAAATGTTACACGCAAAGAAGTCTATGAAATCTTTTAAAAACATAGTGATTTTATCATCTTACTCTTATTTATTTTAACACCTTTCGAGAAACTACCCTAGCTCAAAAATCAGCCTGAGAAATGTTATATGTAAATAAGTATTTACAAAATCTTTTACAAAAGAGTGATTTTATCATCTTACCCTTATTTTTTAAAGCCCTCCGGGAAACGACCCTAGCTCGGAAAGTGAGATCACCCTATGTATTATGTGATTGGAAAAAAATATGTATAGATAAAATGGTAAATTTACTCTATTTTGTAAAAGAATTTATTAAAGTTTCCCTACGAATACCATATCTCTTTCAATTAAAATATATAATAACACAATTATTTCCCAAAAAAAGCCCTTTACTAACTATCCGACATACATTATTTTGTCAACTGATCAATAAAAATATCAGGTCAATATTTTCACATACCTCTCTTATTATATATATATATATATCAATTGATTGACACGAGAGTAGAAGTGTATTGTCTTAAATAAACAACTTTTTCTTGGAAAATATTATTGTTCAAATATTTTGTGGAGAAAAGCAAACAATTTCTATGAAGAGTTTCCTTTGATTCTTCATGTTTTGCGGCAACTTCTTGTGAAGTAAGGTGTTGTTTCACTTGAAAAGTGATGCCCATTCATAAAGGCACTTGAGAACTCATAAATATGTGAATAATTTTTAAAAAATCATCCCACAAAAATATATAAAACAATCCCGACAATTTAGATCAAAGATGGCTATTAAAGTTTCTATCCCGGTTGATTTTGTGCTTTGAGGATATGGCTTTGAGGCTTGATTAATCTAAGAAAGTCATTTGCGTTTTAGTCCCTACATTATCTCAAAACAAAAGGGAGCAAATGTAGTCTTAGGACAACAATTTCGTATCGTGTTTGAACCTCCGCCTGTGGTTTATGTTCGATGTATTCTAATTGTTCAAAATTCAATTTAGTTCGTATTCGTATCATTAGAGTTTTTGACATATATATCAACGACATTTTTTCTAACACTTTTTTGCGCTCGTCTTTCTCTATTTATTTTTCTCACAGTGGTAAAATTCTACGTGACGTGATAATATATTCTTGGGGGCCATAAAGATTCCTATAGGCTGGTTTTAGAAGAGGAAGCACATCGATTTTCATATTCAAAACTCGTCTTTGACCAAACTTGGCTTTTCTGCTTTTGTCGCCCTCCACCCATACAAATCACCGAACTCTATGAGTCTAGACAAAATCTAGATAATCCTGAAGCAGGAATCTCAAACATTTGACGCTATAAATATATATGTGGTGTATATATAAGCACGTCACATCAATTGCACTATTCACATTTACTAATTAGTTGCTAAGTGATTTGGCGTGTTTAGATACACGCTTGGAATTATATCATTTCCATTTAAATTAGATTGAGCCTATGTAAAATGGATATATGTCGCGAGTAGGGCTTAGCCCATGTGGTTAAACTGAGATCCTTGGATTTTAAGGTCTTAGGTTTAAGTTCCACCAATGCGAATTGTGTGGGTTTGTCTGACTGTATTCATGATCTGTATTATATTTACTTTGAGTCGAATTCTATTGAATTTAATTCTTTATACATTTGTATTGTAATATTGCAGGTCTATTGTACTTGTTCAAAAAATAAAAAGGAAAGAAAAGAAAAGAGAAATGAGATCGGAAGATCCAAATTTTGATCTAACGCCACTAGCTGTGCTTTGCACATGATGTCATTGTTGGCAAATATTCACCCGAGAGTTGGAGTAGAGATAAGTGGAGAATCACAATCCGAATACATCCTTGGGATCTGACGACCTCTTCTAGATATTGAAATGGGAGACAAAAGTGTCCAGAAAAGAATTGAAATGGAGGCTTAAACGTGACTAGAAATCGTTGTCCAAAAAGTACATTTGGTCCTTCTTGGTTCGAGATACTTTAGCAACTACATCACAAATGGCTTTAGCGGATTAATCAAGTCTCAAACCCAGATTTCTAAAAGCACAAATGAAAATAGGTAAGGAACTTCAAGAAGTTTTTAAGAAATTTAATTTGTAGACTTTTTGGAATGATTTTAATGTTGAAGATGTGTTAATTCATTTTTAGTCAGGAAATCTATCCCTTATTTATAGATTTCCAATCATTCACTACGACTTGGTGTTAGTTTTAAGTATGAAAAGTCACTAAGAAATGAAAAGGAGCTACCATTTCGTTCAAAATTTGAACTAGGCAAGGTTCTGGAAACATTAATCTGTATGAGAGAGGGAGAGGTAGAGTGGTGGTGGGATTTCGGTGGCTGTTTTGGAAGAGGAATTGTCGCCGGAGTGTTGTGACATGATTGGAAGAAAAATGGACTGCCGGAAAGAGAGGGCTGTCGGGTGGGGGCAAATGGCCAAGAGGGAGAACAAATTTTTGGCCTGTGAAACAGCTCTGATACTATAAAGAGATTGAATGTAAAGACATTTTTCATTGTCCTTTGCTCAAAATATATATTACAACATATAACGTTTACAGTGAAAATAAATATTGGCTATACAAAAATAAACGATAAACGATATACTATACACGGATATCATATCTAAAGTGGGAAAGAATAGTACAATAATAAGGAAAAGATTAATCTATTAATACAAGAATATATGCAACTATGCAAGTTAATTTGTTGCGCCAACGTTTTCATTCTTGCTAGTAACGGTTCGGTACATGTCACTGTTGGCATTATTAAATAATAGTACTTTGGCAATTTCTCAAATAAAATTAACTACCATGTCAAATTATATAATCAAGAGATTTCGATTCAAGTAAGTTTCGATAATCCCTGATTTTGTACACTCGCTAGACGTCTGGTCTGGCGGGTGTTACACTAGACGTCTTATGTAGCATGATGTAATTAGACAACGCACCGATCTAATGAATTGTCTAATCACACTATATTAAGTGTACGTTTAGCAGGTCAATGAAACTCCGATAATCGGCCCATTGATTATAGAAAACTTTAGCAAAGTTATCTTCTTTTATGACCAAAAGTGGATTGTCTGCAAAATTAATAGTCAACGTGGGCCAATATTAACCATGATATTGTTGCTTATAAAGTTTATGATTAAAATCTTTAACAATGATATCTCTAATATAATTAACAATCATGCTATGGAATATCACATATAAATCATAAAATTTTTCATAAAAAGCAACGTCTATAGTAACCTAAAATAATTACGTTGTGTTGTCCAGTAACAGGGACCAATTTTGTTCGACTCTAGAATCAAATATTATTTACAAATTGTTCCAACTTCGTGTAGATTTTCTAGTTTTAGTTTTCACACCTTTTGTTTAATAATTCTTTAATTCTTTTGATAATTAATCTCCTCTGGTGGCAACTTAAAAGGGTTAATTGGATAGCATCTCTTATCCTTAATAAGTATTGTGTAAAATATCTCTACCTATCAATTTTTGACATTGATCGCTATAAACACAACCTTTTCTTGAGAAAAAAGTCCCCTGCCTTCAAATTTTACAATTAAGTTATAACAGTTGAACACATAAGTAGACAAAATTTAAAAGGCATTTTAGCTTATAAAGAGACCCCCCATAATAGACTTTAAACATGAAATATTTAGTATTTTATTCTACATGAATAGTTAATATAATTTGATATAAACCCTAGATTGCTTAAAAATGAAAATTCGTAACTTTTAGTTGTCAAGTTAGTCAAAAACTGTAAACCGTTTGATTTTTCAATGAAATTGAAAAGAAAATAATAAACTCAAAATTGATTTAATAAATTATGTTCGATAATCAAAATGTCCTCTAAATTTTGTCTCTTTAGGTTTTTAATCATTATTTAACTCAAAAACTTGACGATATGGACCTTTTGCGTAATGAAAGGTTGTGTTGAGGGTGACTAATGCCAAAAATTAATAGGTAGGGATGTTTGCACAATAGACGTTAAAGATAAGGATGTTTAACGCCAATTAGCCATTCAAAAGGCCTATACAGTCTTTCTTCTAGGATTGATCCACCATGTTAGACCAAATAACTTCAAAACCCAGGATGCCTTCAAGCTTGCATGGTCTAGAAACAAAGAGACGATCTTCGAGAGATGGGATTAGTAGGCTTGGCCTGTCTTAATTTGACATTTTAGACGGTCGATTTTGCGATCAATTAAGATCCATTGTCAAAGTCTCACAAAATTCACCACATTTTTTTCACTACATATTGAAACAAGGGTTAATTTCGTAAATCGTCCCCAACCTTTAGGTTAAGAACTAGTTTCGTCCCCAACTTTTTTAAAGACACATCACAGCCCTTAACCTTTTAAAAATACACACAAATCGTCCCTATTGCTACTATTCCTCCAAATTTTTATAAAAAAGACGATTTTACCCCCCATAAACATTTTAAACTTTTTTTTAAAATATTTAAAAATAATAAAAAACTAAAAAAACCCACGCTACCCCACCCTACGTCTCCCTTGCCGCCAGAATGGTCCATTCCGGCAGCCAAAAAGGGGGGGTGAATCCCCCCCCCCAATTTGTTGCCATTTGTCGCAGCAAAATGTTGTCGAGAGTCCGGCAGAAATGGGGGGGTGAATACCTCCCCCATTTTGTTGCAATTTCTGGTAACAAAATGCTGCCGGAAATGGCTGCCAAATGGCTGCCAATTCTGGCAGAAATGGAGGGGTGAATCTCCCCATTTTGCTACCATTTCTGGCAGCAAAATAGGGGGATTCACCCCCCATTTTGCTGCATTTCTGGCAGCAAAATGCTGCCGGAAATGGCAGCCAAATGGCTGCCATTTCCAGCAGAAATGGGGGGGGTGAATCCCCCCATTTTGCTACCATTTCCGGCAACAAAATGAAGGGATTCACCCCCCTTTTTGCTGCCATTTCTGGCTGCAAAATGCTGTCGGAAATAGCAGCCATTCCGGCAGAAATGGAGGGTGAACCCCCCCATTTTGCTGCCATTTCTGGCAGCAAAATGCTGCCGGAAATGGCAGCCAAATGGCTGCCAATTCCGGTATAAATAGGGGGTGAATCCCTCCCATTTTGCTGCGGAAATGGCAGCCAAATGAATCCCCCAATTTTGCTACTAGAAATGGCAGCAAAATGGTCTGACAGCAAAATGGGAGGGATTCACCCCCCTTTTTAGCCGCCGGCAGTATTGCCGGCGACAAGGGAGACGTGGGGTGGGGGTGGGGGTGGGGTTTTTATTATTTTTAAACCTTTTTAAAAAAAGTTTAAAATGTTTATGGGGGTATAATCGTCTTTTTTATAAAAATTTGGTTAAATAATAGCAATATGGACGATTTGTGTGCATTTTTGAAAGGTTGGGGGCTGTGGTGTGTCTTAAAAAAGGTTTGGGAGCGAAACCGGTTCTTAACCTAAAGGTTGGGGACGATTTGCGAAATTAATCCTTGAAACAATAACCTAAAAATAAGCCGAAAGATGTAACACCAAAATGAAATTACGAGAAAATTTTGAATTTTATCTAAAATCTTTGGCTGATTTTCTTGAATATGCTACATAGCACTAGTATCTATAATAGTACACGTGACATTAAATGATAATTAAACGTCAAGACACGTTAACCACCCGATTTGACTTATCACATTATGCGTACTTAACACCAACAGTACTATATAGTATTCCTCAATTTTCGTCGAATTATGCATTTAACACTTCCTCAACAAAAGAAGTGTTGCATGGTTCTAAAAATGCACATAGTAACTTTACCAAGAACCCGTGACAAGTGAAAAATATTATAGCCTAAAAAATACATAGTAATAATTATGCAAAAATACTTCCAAACTATATATAGGAAAAATATACGCACCCAAAGAGTGAAGAACGTAGCTCAAAGCCTTGAACAAGATGTGATGTGAAACAGAGAAAGCAAATGGATTAAAAAAAGCAGGAGACAGTTGAATAAATTTTGAAAGGTATTCATGGAAAGTTTCCTTTTTTAACTAACAAAACCGCGTAATGAGTATCTTGCTTACAGAAAAAGGAACTCAATCCCCATGAAAGGAATAACAAATACTAATTATATAATTGGATGGTCGCTGACTATTATGGAGAAAGAATTTCTTGTCTCTGAGTGTGAGTGTGTATTTACAGTAACAAGAGACAGTTTTACTCAAGGAATGGGAAGACAATTTTTCCATAAGAATTAAGCACAAGGGAGGGAGAAATGAGATCCCATTTCTTTTGGAAAGTTTTCAAATTTTGTGAATTGGGCTCTTATTTATAGAAATTTGTGAGAGAACCGAATAAGTTTCTTGGTTTTTCTGTGATCTTTTGCGGTATATATAGGTTAAGTCCCTCTTTATTGAAACTCCCCTTTTCCCCCAAGAATTTCTCTCCTTAACCATTGTTGGAGAGACTGAGATGGAAGAAATGATTTCTTTATGGGGTTGTCAAGAGGTAGGGTTGTTCATTCAATGCCAATTTAATTACTATTCTTGTTTTGGCAAATTGTTCAGTTCATTTCTGGGAAGTTCTTGTCTTGTCTAGGTATATTTATAGAGATTCTTTGAGTTTTTGTACTCTACGCAATTTTTTTATTTTATTTTTTATTTTTAGTGACATGGGCTTTACTGAGAGATTACCATGTGTTTGTGTATTTATGCCTATAGGATCTGATGAATATAAGTCATGTTGATCTCATCTCTGTTACGATGAAAATGCAATCTTTTTATAACTGTGGAGCATCTTGGATGCATTAATTTTACTTCTTGTTCTCCGTTTGTGTGCCTGCAATCGTACCATTTGTGTGTCTCTGTGTGTTTGGGTAGAATACTGAAGTTTTTAACACTGTTTAGACGGACTTTGAGAACTCCTTTGGTGTAGCACGACAAGTCACTGCCCAAGAGAATCTTGGTGAATTTGATTTTGTGCATATGAGAGTGCAAAAAACATCTGTGAGTTAAAATGAATTATATGTACACATGACTCTGTATTTTTTAGGCTAGATGTCCAATGATGACTTTGAATTAATCCCTCATGGAATAATTAAACTCTACTGGCTTTTTGAAAAGCATTTGAGCTGATATTCTATCATAATCTCACTGTCTGATTCTGATATGATGCCAGTAGTTTGTGCTGTTTTGGGTTTGGCTTAGTATTTTCAGTATCTCTACTCACGGATTTTCTCTTGCCGATTGTTGATAGGACATCGATAAATTGAATCAGAAGCATATGTACGCAGTTCTTGAACTTGAGAAATCGAAACTAGAAGCAAGCGAGGAAACGGGGAAGATCAAGGAATATATGAAGCAATTGATCCACCTCTTGAACATTACTATTCAAGAAAGAGATGAAGCCAGAAACCAACTTCAGAAACTACTGGAAAAGTTCATGTCGACTTCATCAATTGAAAGCCTGAATATTGCTCCACATTTTCGGACCGATGATCCCCTTGTGAAAACTGGAAAAGCAAATTCTAGCATAACTGAGTCGAATAGTTTTTCCGAAGTTTACAACTACCAGTCCCACGGTTCATCTCCTGCTGATTCGCTATTTGATGCAGTATCACCTGAAATCTCAAAAATCAACATGCTTTCAACTAATCAGGTTACTGCTGCAGTGCCAAAGATTGATCATGCCTCTTTGATTATAGACAACCTTGCCAGGGGAAGAGTTCTGCCTCAGACAGGAAAATTCCTGGAGGCTGTCCGTAAAGCTGGCCCGCTTCTTCAGACCCTTCTTGTCGCTGGATCACTACCCAGTTGGCGGAATCCTCCCCGTTTTCAGCCTTTTCAGATTCCTCCGGCTCCAAAAAGAGGTTATGACAACAAGCTTTTTGTTCAGAAACCAACGTTAAATTTGGGACAACTGGTTACCAGATCGCATAACTCACAGCCTTTTGCGCAGATGTCTTGTGGATCTGCCCAAATATTACCTACATCTATCTTGAATTTCGCAAATGTACTTTCAGAGTCTGGTTTTCACAATGGCGTAGTGACCTCTACTGATGCTAACAATTGCATCCCTTTGGCCAAGAGACGCAGTTTCCAGTGGAAATTCAACGGGGAGTTGGGATAAACCTTCCTATCCTTCTATAAACAAGTTTTGGGGGGGGGGGTGTACATTCCGTCTACTGATCGTTTTTGAGTGACTTAGATTCTTGATTTTCAGAATCAGTTCCTTATTTTAAAAACCAGCTTTAACTTTTAATTGAACTTTTATTGTTGTCTTTGCTTGTTAGCATTTAGCATCTGAACTTCTCTTTGTTACGCTAGTTTTATGGTTCGTACTTGAAACATGTTTAGCTGAGACTAGTATTTGTTTCATCATCGTTGCATGACACATCGGGTTATTTACTAATGAAGATGACAAAGAAAAGCATCAGATTATGCTGTTTCTTGTCAACAAAAAGGAGTTCATGTGATCAAACTTTCTCAGTTTGAAAAACTCAAGCTCCTGACGCTCTTGCATATTCCACATCAGTTTCTTGTTATCGCCGTTTTTCTTATAAATTAAATTCCCACTATAGATCAGGACAAATTCCTTCTGCTTTTCTTAGTAATCTTCACCTGTGTTGTCTGTTTTATCTGATCATTATACACTTCTTCAGAATCATAGCTAAAACAAGGCTTCTCTTGATTAGTAAATGATCGCTTTTACAGAAAATAGATTTGTTTTTGCATAGTGAAGTGAAAAACACTCATCATACAATGTCCACACCTTCATTACTTTCTCCAGACGATGAAAATGAAACTTCAGAATGGAATCCATGGGTTATGGGTTCGGTTGTTGCTGGTTGTATCATTTTCATTTTCTTCAGTTATTTTAGGATTCTACGCCAATGCACATGGTTTCCTGCAACAAATCTGTCGAGGAATCCAGTCCAAAGACAACGCTTAGACGAGATTCCTGAGGCTACTCCTTCCCAGCAGTATGAGAGCGGGGGGCTCGACTCCTATATCATGCACTCAATTCCGATTACTCAGTTTGAGAAGGATAAGAATGAAGAATCTAGTCCCAGCAATACAGAGTGTGCTGTTTGTTTAGGTGAATTTGAAGAAGGCCAATGGGTTAAGCATTTACCAAATTGTTCTCATGTATTCCATGTTTCTTGCATTGATACTTGGTTTCAGACACATTCAAGCTGTCCACTCTGCAGATCGTACATCAACAATTACGAGGTGCAGCAAGAATACTCAGTGTCGATTTACTCGTTGCTGGAAACTCTACACCGCGAAGATTTTGTTCGAGAAAGATCAGAAAACTACCAAGTTTTGAGGGCTCAAGTATTGCAAAATGCTTCACTTAGAACTGATTCAGAAAATGTCAGTTGAACCTCAGAAGTTAATCAGTACTTGTTTTTTTGGGGAAAGATCAGCAGTGGCTAATTGAGCATTTATGAACATCAGTAGGCATTTGATATGCAACAAGGCAACACAGACAATATATGGTGAACAAGATTTTAACTATCATTCTGTTTTTATTCGATAGTGGTCATAGGGAAGTTTAGAAAAGATTTGATCGTGGATGGAGAAGGGACAGACGTAGCCTAGTGGATTGTGAATCCACAAGCCTCCTTTCTCAGTGATTGACTATTCACGAGCAATCTCCTTATTGTCTAATCCATCTTAACAAACATGTAAGGAGAGGAGCAAAATGAATTGAATATGCCCAAGTTTCATGGGACACATAATAACACTTTTTAGTATTAATATTAGAGATGAGAATATTTCAGATATTTCAGATTGGTGGAATCATTTTATTTTTTTATGGTAAATAACAATTATAATTGCTGTTATATTTCAAATTCATTGCAAGTGGAAATACCAAAAACTAACATGTATGACTGATAACATTTCCTAATATACGTGTTAAATTTTCATACTCCTTTTTATACTAACATGAATTATAATCCAATTTTATATCACTGCTATTTTTCCTTTTGTATGGTTTATATTCAAAAATAAAAGTTAAACAAAATGGGTAGGGCATGATAAATGGTACTTATTGTCTTGTCTTGTTATGAAACCTAATTGAGAATTATTTTAATGTTTTTTAAGCATTATAAAGGATTGTAAAGAATGGAAATTGAATCTTTAATTAAAGGCTGGAAAACTTTAAAATGTCATCAAACCACTTTTATTTCATAATTTTGTTTAAAAAATTTTTTTGAAATTGAAAAAGGAAAAGAATAAAGCAAGGCAATTCTCAGAAAGTTTAGCTACCCAGTCCCCACGCAGGTGATCTGTATCATACAAAGTGGGAAATATCAAAGGTATTGCACATGAGTTGACATTTTTCTCAATTAAAATCGAAGACGTTGACCCTTATCCAACGGCCAAGGTCGTCTGCTGTTGCGTAACGCACAATGTAAAATTCCAGATTACACAAATGTTCGTTGACCAGTGGGACCCATCTATTTCTGACGTGGCTTCCAACGCACCTTTAACAACGTTTATATAACCTAGCCAAAAAGGCCAAAAACCCGCAGCGAAGCCCACTGCTGATCGAATCAGATCATACCTCAAGGACCCATCAATTCCCTCCCCCCGGCGGTTACTGATATCACTTTCACATATCGACGGTGATTCCCACGTACTGTTCCTATTTTTGGTGAGTTTGTGTGCGTGACTTCACTGTTATATGCTTATGATTATGGGTGCACCGTTGTGTGTTTGTGTGTGTGTTCGTGTATTTTTTTTTTTATTTGGGTGGCAGGGTGCTCTTTTGTTGGTTGATTGTATTGATTGTAATTATAGTGTCTTCTTTCTGGGTTTTGGTGGTTGTGGTGAAGAAGGGTGGTGGCGCAGGCGGAGGTGGATGGGATATGGCGGAATTTCCGTCGCAGCTGCTGCAGAAATGGAAAGAGAACAAATTGTTCAAAATGATTCTTGCTGTGACCGGAATCATGTCCACCCTTGTCATTTATGGACTCTTGCAGGTAAAATCTTTACGTCTATTACATGTTTCAGACTTTCAGTTGCTGTCTGTATTCAATTATAAATAAGCAACCATTGCCTTAGTACACTGGTTCAGGGAGAATAAGGTTTGTGGATTAGATGCTGGCAATTTATCTCTTCAAAAAATTCCCCTAGTGTGCTTTGATTTTTTCTCACTGGGAATTAGTGAATGTGATCATATTTGTAGAGAAAGATTTAAGGTGAAAGTTTATTGATCACATGTAAAGGTACCTTAGGCTAGTGTGTTCTTGTGGTACCGTATATAGAGCTCCAAAGTATGTACTCTCTGAGAAAGCATGCTTCTTGATTATACGAGCATTTGGGTCTAAAGTTATTACTGTTTGACACAAAAAATATAAAAATAATAAATAAATAAATAAATAAAAATAAAAAATCAAATAAATAAATCTCCTTGGGAACTGTTAAGTGAGAAAGAGCAAAAGACGCATTAATACTTATCATTTCTTAGTAACGGCCATTCCAAAGTTAATTGCACTAACCACAATTCAAAATCTCCTTTTTGCCCTGTGTATCTACCAGTATACTACTGTGCGGTGGATGTTGTCCATAAGATTGGAATGTACTTAGAGGAGAAAGGATGATGGTTGAAATGGAACAACAGGAGAAGGAAGAATGGCTGTGAAGACGGACACACAGCCACTCTGTACTTTTTGGGTATGTAGGGGAGAAAGCTTCCCTTACAGTCGGCAATTAGCTTTCTAAATGAGAGCATTTTATCAAAACAGGGAATCTGAGTGCATGAGTTTGTTTAATTAATATTATGAATCTTTTCTTGCTTCTAGTTGATTTAGAAGGTAACTGATTGAATTCTGAGCATGATTTTGGATATTGCAAAGGAGGTCATGAATTTGATGTCGCTGTGGTTGTAATTTGGGAGGCTTTCTGGGAGGAAGTCATGGTTTAAATGGTTGATCTCTTGTGCTAATCGTGGCTGCGATCTAATAATGGCCGCTTTACGCTAGAGTTTGGTTGTTATGAAAACAGCATTGAGATACATTTTAAAGCATCTAGTTTAGAAAAAGATCATGTCATTTTTGGAACAAACTGAAAAGAGAAGGAACATATTTGATTGGAAAAGAGGAATCATGCATGTGTAAGTGCTTGTGAGAGACACATAACAATAGCTTTACAATGAAACATTCAAAAAGGGATATCCTACATTGAAGTGGTTCTAAGTTTCTCCTGACTTACTGATTTGTAAAGAGGAATTGTGCATGTGCAAGTGCTTGTAAAAGCCACGTATTTAATAAAACGATTGCGCTACAATTAAAATATTTGAGAAAGAGTGATTTTGCATGTAAGTGGTTCTAAGATACTAATGATTTACTTTATCAGGAGTGTTGTGGGGGGGGGGGGGGTTTATGAAGATGATTTTGGCATTAATGGGAATTTTGCTTTTCCTTGAACACTTAAAATATAAGTTACAGGAAAAATGTTTTAGATGCTTTTCACCAAATCAAATAAACCTAGCAGCTCGATTGGTTATTCAACTGATATAATTAATATTGATGATAAATTTAGAGGACGGCATCAATTTAGTATATGCTGAAATGAAACTGAAACTGAAAATTGTTACTAGACATTGTCATTTTATTTTATGAAATGGTTTTTTACGAAGAGATTACCTCAGAGAAGTATTGGATAAGATCTTATTGAATTTCTTCATATATATGGGACTGGAAAGAAAAATGTCTTCACAGTGTTAAATATTTAAATGCTGCATGCTCAATGGGGTTACTTTGCAAATTTTTTTTTTAATTAAAAAAAAAAAAAAAAAAAGAGCGGATGGTGGAAAAATAAAACAATTGATCATGGATGGCTTGGATGCCAAACTTGCATTTTGGTTAAGGACTTTGGGTGTTCTCCTCAACAACAGTCAAAATCTAGATGCATGCCATTTTGTGCCTTGTCATGCTAATACTTCGTTACATCTTGGCATAGCTTCATGCTAATGATCGGACACGACATTAATCTCTGGTCTGCCAATCTATTATGTTGAAAGAAGAAGTGTATTAATATTGCTTCCCATTGTTTTGCTCTTTTCAGATAAAGTTTCTTTTATTATCAATGTTTCTAATTGTCAAGTGTTACGACAATCGAAATTCTTTTCTTTCAGGAAAGGATTATGAGATTTCCATATGGACCTAAGAAAGAGTACTTTAAGTACTCACTATTTCTTGTCTTCTGTAACCGCATTACAACTTCTGCTGTATCTGCTGCAGTTTTACTGGTAACTGCACTTTATGCTTTGATTCATCAGGTTTTTATTTCTTACTGATACTGAGTTCTCATGTGGAAAAGTGTCCTGGACAGTGGACCCACAAGAACTCATCATATTTATATGATTTAGGCCTACTTCCAACCTTTTCGCAAAGCGGGTAAAATTCAGCAAGTTGTGTGAGTTTGCTATCAGAGACATATTTAGCGTTGTATTTGGAAGTTCATATTGTCCGTCTTTCTTTTCTAGGCAAGTGGGAAGGCCCTGGACCCTGTTGCTCCACTTTACAAGTACTGTGTCGTGTCAGTATCTAATATACTTACTACAACATGTCAGTATGAGGTAAGGTGCTCCCTTCTGCTGCAAAACATTTTAAGTATGAAAAATAATACTCTTTTATGAGTTAGATACAGAAATGCTTAACATAAAATTTTCTGGCTATGGTTGCTTCAGGCCCTTAAATATGTCAGTTTCCCTGTGCAGACACTAGCAAAGTGTGCCAAAATGATACCTGTAATGGTAAGATATTTCATGTTCCAGAAACAGAACTAAAGAATTTTAAGTAATGCTTAGGCCATAGGCAATGATTGCCATTTTTGTTAAGAGGCTAATTATATTTTTCTATTATTCAGTAGTTTACATTTAGATAAGTATTTTGATATGGTTATCTATTTTAACTTCCCCTTTACATTCATTGCACATGAATGTAAACGTTCAACCTTTTCTTTTCACCTAGTATTTTTCTGCATCGCCATATGACTTTTCAGAGTTTATGTAAAATTTCATTTAGCTAAATCTTACTTCTATATGATTGCTGTTGAAACATAGACCATGAAGTTGACCAAGAATTCGAGCATCCGTAGTTTAATTTTGTTTCTGCTAGCCCATTATTTACATGCTGAATAGCTCTTCCGATCTTTTAGATAAGTATTTTGATATGGTGAAATTCTAGAATTACTTTGCATGGGGATAGAAAATGAGCTCAATTGCTATAGAATGTGCCTCTATACCTTCAGCAGATGGAGTTAAAATTGGCGTTTCCTGAT
The DNA here is from genome assembly GCA_963692815.1 of Nyctanthes arbor-tristis. Lineage (NCBI taxonomy): Eukaryota > Viridiplantae > Streptophyta > Magnoliopsida > Lamiales > Oleaceae > Nyctanthes > Nyctanthes arbor-tristis. The sequence goes on along the minus strand of CAVNYN010270612.1, from coordinate 14,795 downwards.
GGTGATATAGAGGAAAATAGTTACGTGGTGAGATTCATGTAGAGGAGGAAGTGGCACGTAAGCTCCAAAAGAGTCTGTATAGCTTAAACAAAACAGGCTCCTACATGGTGATACAAAAGATTTGACCAGTTCCATAAGTAGTAAAGGCTATATGAGATGCCAGACCACTTTTGTTACATCAAAAGATTTGATGGATCATGCATCATTTTACTGATATATATCAACGACAAGTTAATTGCCGGGGGCCAAGACAGCGTACAAGAGAAGATGGTTTCTCTCCTTTAATTTTTATTTTATTTTATTTTTGTACAAGTTTGGGATCATAGGCTGGTAAGGGGGCTTGGACTAATCTGATCAAAGTCAATGCATATCTCTATTGTGCCTTATAGGAGCTAACCGCCCCCACCCCCTCCCCCCCAAAAAAAAAAAAATACGAACAGAAAAAAGGGGTAAGAAATTGTAGTATTTATCTTTTGTTGCCTTGGATTCAGATTTCAGAGGTCATTCCTTGTGCATTTGCAATTTTTCTAGTTTTATGCACAATGCATCTTTTACCCCCAAAATGCTTGCCTCTGCCTCATTTTCTTTCCCCATTTAATGTTGCAGATTTGGGGCACTGTCATCATGCAAAAGAAGTACAACGGGCGTGATTATCTACTTGCCTTTTTAGTGACTGTTGGATGTTCATTATTCATTTTATACCCGGTTAGACTTGTTCAATTTCTGAATTGATATGACTTGGCCAAGCTTTATTAAATTTGCACCAGTAAACACAAAAATGTCGATGCCACAGGTTTCTTGATGATGGCGATTTTTGAATTATCTCAAAAGCTTTAAGAAACATTTAAACATTCAATAATACTGATACTAATGTTAAATGGCACTTCGATATCAGATACCTTTGACACAAGTTTTCATTCTGTAAGGTGTGTCTCTATGTACTTTGAAGTGCCTGTATAAAATGAGAATCTTGCCAGACAGCATGTTAGGCTGCATGAGATTGTTAATGCTAAAAGATACTGATAAAGACAAATTCTATATTGGACGTTACTAAATATTGAATCCTTAATGTTCCAAGTGATGGCTAGATGGACATTGGGAAATGAGGGTGCAAAGATTAATGGTATGACCATATTAGAATAAATAGAGTAAGAATGTGTAGTTTGTTGGATCTTAGACCAGATATGGTATAACCCAAGATATATATATTTTTTTCCTTTTTGAGGAAAATAACCCAAGATTTTTGGGACTGTGTTTAGTTCATCTTTTTATAGTATTTTTCAGAACTATGAAAATATATTTCTGAGTGATTGCCTATATATTAATCATGTCACAGTTAATTGATGGGATGATGATCGCCACTGCATATATTGTGCACCAATTATATTGTTATGTGTATAGGTTTTTTAGTAAGTAATGATTAACAGTAATGCTCTCTGAACTGTTAGGCTGCAGGTGATATTAGTCCTTATAGCAGAGGAAGGGAAAGCACAGTTTGGGGTGTTTCCTTGATGCTTGGTTATCTTGGGTATGGAATAATGATTCACTTCCCTTGGCCTCTGGAAAATTTGCTTAACTTTATTGACTTTTTGCTGTCAAAGTAAAACTCAAGCTGGTAGTATGTGATAATTGAACGATTTCTTTGGGTCCATTTTGTTCCCAAACGGACCCTTTATTATTGCATATATTTCTCTCCAACATGGCAAGGTACTTAACACCTGATCTTCATTTGTCTGTGAACCGAAAGTGACATTTACAAAATAACTCCCAAGAACTGTCTGTAATTTATTTAACTGACCCTCAAAATGAGCGTCCTTAAAATGTACTCGTTTTGAAAATGAACTACTGTATTTTTTCCCCTCTCTATTCACAAATTTATATATGACATCTTTGCAACATCTTAATATTAGATTTCCTAATTTCAGAAAAGGTGAGCCATTTATCTGAACCCAAAAGTTGCAATTTTAGAATGCCTAGACCAACCCGTCTCAACACCCTTAGGCCTTAGCCAAGCCCAGCCAATGTAATTGGTAACTTGACAGAAGGGATTTTTGTGCATAAAAATTAAGCACGAGCTTCTATGCAGTTTCCATTTTTTAATATTTATTATTATTAATTTTTTTGGGCCCCATCCCGCCGCCCCCACTCGGGGTGGGGATGGGGCACAAAAAGTTGATTATTATAAATTATGTTTCCAAAATGAATATCTCTGAGGCTCTCTCTGTGTATTTATGTTTGACATTTTGAAAGCATTTTCTTCTCTTTTTAGTTTGTGGACTTTAGTCATGGTTACTTTTCTTTGTTCTGTGAATTGACTACTGTTTTTTTCTAGTTCTTAATAATAATAGTTATAAAATGACCTAGAATAATTAAATGGTGAACCAAAGAGTTCATTTTCAATGTCCCCGAGTGTGTTTCAATCATTTGCTATTTTCTTGTGGCTGGAATGGGGTTATTTAAAATTAAACGAACCCTACAAAGAAGAAGAATGGTTTCTACCTGTGTTGATTTATTCAAAGAGATAATCAATTAGTAAAGTAAATAAATATTTAAGAAAACTAAGATGCCGGAGGACTTACTATTGGCCTTTTATATCGGAGTTGTATAGGTGATAAGTAGTCTTTCTAGAAGAAAAAGTTAATTTTTCTTTATCAGGAATCATCTGATGGGGTTGATTTACTACTCTCTTTAGTGTCTATGCCGAAGATCCAGAAACACTTTTCCCCTTCCTCTGTTGTCATTTCGTGTTAATTGGAAAAGAACAATATGCTTCTATTGTTACAGCCTCGGAACTGATTTCGAAAGGGAGATCACCAGTAAGCCATACTGAATGCCATTATCTTTGTATTATTTGTACAAATTTTGCTATGTTACTAAGCCTTGCTGTGGATTTAGTTGCACACATTTTATTATTTCTTCCTACCTTTGAATCACTATTTTCACCTTACAGATTTGATGGCTTCACAAGTACGTTCCAGGATAAACTTTTCAGAGGTTATGATATGGAGATCCAGAATCAAATATTCTACACTACAATATGTTCGTGCGTACTTAGTTTCACAGGTAAGATTTGCATGCCGTGTCTTGTAGTTTTTCGGACTCATGTTTTGTAGCTGCTAATTTTTAAAGATTTTGATCTTCATTAGCTCCAATTGTTAAAAATGGATGAGCTGATACCTATGCTATCACTTACCGTTCATTTAAGGTCATAAACCAGTTCATAATATTGTTCAATCTGGATGCCTATTTTGTCACAGGCCTTATATTTTGTAGTCTCTCCTTTACTGTTGTTGGCTATGATTTGGATTGCACTTGTCCTTGATGTACCTTTGGTTGCTTGCTAATAATTAATTTAAGGAGTTAATTTAATCTAGCATTTTATGCCGTGTCACTTTTATACTGGAGGCAAATATCCTTTTTAATGATTTCGTTTGTTTTATATATAGGTCTAATCTTACAAGGCAACCTTCTGGCGGCAATAGATTTTGTTTCTCGTCATCATGATTGTTTATTTGACATCGCAGTTCTCTCAACTGTAAGTTGTAGAAATACAGATTTTCTTCTTTCAATTAAGACTTCAATATGCTTTCTTTTACATATATTTATCTATTTATGTTTATCTCTCTTAACTGTACTACTGCCATGTAATGATTTGACTCCTGTAAGCATATACAGTCAATGCATCTCACCTAGTTTAAAAATTAATTTTGGGTTACCTAAACTATTTGCAGGTTGCAACAATTAGCCAATTCTTTATTTCCTACACAATTCGAAATTTCGGCGCTCTCACTTTTGCTGCCATTATGACCACAAGACAGGTAAAATACAGTCTCTTACACGCTTTATGGATAAGAGGAAACGCCTTTAAGATAACTGTATGTTCCCAACTATAGAAATCATCCAAATTATTGATTAACTTAACTGGCTCTTGCATGTCCAACTTTAAGAAGCTAAGTTAGTACAGCCAACTTGGGCTTGACAAGGCATATTTCCATTGAGGGACACATGATGACTTAATGCAGATTTAGACGGTTTTGTAATTAGGTTTTGACTGTGCAACTATAATGGAAGGTTGATGGCCAAATTGCTCTTGCTCCTTTTCTAAAGGTTGAAAAAACATGGTACCGTGTAATAGGTTGAGGGCCAAAACCATGGGTGCAATCTTCCCATTAGAAAAAAGGGCCTCGTAGCATGTCTTCTATTTCTAATCACTAATGATCCTTGTGACTTACGAGGGCCTTATCGTGTGTCTTCTGCTACTAATCGCTAATAATCAATGTGATTTGTATACTTGTTCGTGTAGTTGGTGAGCATATTGCTGTCCTGTGTTTGGTTTGCCCACCCACTCAGCGCAGAACAATGTGTTGGAGCGGTAAGAATCAATCTTTATGGGCGTGTATGTTTTCGACATTTACGGTTTTGATAGATTGCGTTTCTCCTTGTGTGTCATCCTCAGGTTATTGTCTTTGGTTCCCTCTATGCAAAAAGCTTCTTAACAAGCAAGCAGAGGCAAGTACAGTCGGAAAACACCGAAAATAGAGCTTCAAGTCCATTGAGGACAAACGCGTAGTGTCTTAATCCATCCAAATCAGCACTGGAGATTGCTAACTCTCTCTTAACCCTATTACTGAAATATGGCTCTCTTCGTAAAGATGAATATGCATGGAGATTATTCGTCTGAAAACAGCTTGGATCGTGGCAATTTCACCTGAATACTAAGTTACTAACCAAAGATCTAATTTTCACGGACGTCTCTCCGGTCCCCAGCCATCTGATATACAAGGAGTTTTTGGTTAACTATTTGGCAAAAGTGGATTATGTTCTACTTGGACAATAAGCATATCCCTATAATTTCTTTTCTTTTCTTCTCTTTTTTTCCAACTTGTTTCGAAATTTGTCAAGGAATTCAATAGTGAAAAAGAAAAAAGAAAAAAAGAAGTATTTTTGTTGGTGCAGTTTGAGAATGTTTCCTGTGGGAACAATGTGTACTTGAAGGAGCAATTTTCAGGGTCCAAATGCTCCCAAGTCTATAGACAGTGTAGCCTGATTATATTGTTACTCCTTTTCCTAACGCATTGTTGATTATTAATCAATAATCAATTCTCTTCAATTTTATTTATTAATTTATTCATTTATTTATTTATTTTCCAACTCCCTTCAAATACCTGTGACCAATAATGAATTTAAGATGGTTGCAATGGAAAAAATTATTCCGGGGTGATCAGGTGCGATAAAACTTTTGTTCAATTCCTTCAAACACAATTGAGCTCTTATTCGGTATGCATTAGAATTTAGAAATATTTCCATTTTGATCTTCTGATTATCTGTTTCAAGCTTAGTATTCACTGGAGAGTAGTGATATATGTACCAAGAGATATTGCCCGGGTATTTACCCGAGGCGGTATCTCCCGAGATTTTCCCCCACCCCACCCGCCTTAACCTATCAAAAGTTCTGCCAGGCGAGTTCTTCCCATTGGAGATCCAAAACAACTCAAAACCCCTCACTTCCCCCAAAACTTCCTACAGCGACCTCCCTCGTCGAAGCAGATTTCAGCGAAGGCAGCCGTCTAAAAAGATTTTGGCTGACAAAAAGTGTTCGCTTCAGCTACTCCCAATTCGTCATCCCCAAACCTCAGACTCTCTCTCTTTCTCTCTCCCCCTCCCCCCAACCCACCACTGACTTCCACCGAACTTCTCAGCTCCGGCGAATTTGCACAGATGGCGAATCTGCACAACCGGACGGCGAATCAGCAGTTTAAGCGAGTCGAGTGTTGTCTATTAGGGGGTCAGACATGTTCGGGGGTGGCGTTCAGCAACCATTTCCGGAGAGGCCAGAGTCAGAGTTGTTCGGTGGTGGTATTCAGCAACCATTTCCAACGCCGTGATTTATTTCGTCCGATTAGGGTAATTTCTCTACACTCCTATGAGTAATTAATTGTTTAGTTTTTTTTTTTTTGGGTGGCTGCTATTTTTGAGCAATTAATTGTTCAGCTTTCTGATGGCTACAAGATTATTGTTCAGTATATTTTTGAGCAATTTCATTGTGTATATGTTATTTTTCTGTTCGTTCTTGTTTCGAGTTTCTCCTCGGCTAAGGCTACAGCAAGTGATTGGTCCTTTTCGATGATTACCTCACCATTTCAAAATTTACTTCTTGTACATAGTAATAATGTATGAAATTTACAACTGAAATAACAATATATGCTGAAATTTATTCTATATCAGCAATGTTTTGAAGCATTGAAAAGAATATGTTTTTCATATATCTGTGAGTTTCAATCAGTAAAGAAAAGAAACGAGGATTTTCCCCATATCAGCAATGTGTTAAAGTAGTGAAAAGTATGTAATTTTTTTTACCTTCAACCTGATTAGATAAGCGAGATTCGAATGGGGAACACCATAAAGCTCCCGCTTGTTCTACTTTCAGGTTCTTAGGTTTCTTTGAATGTAGAACAGATTTTTTCTCATTTTGTTTGATCTTAAGGAAAATTTTCAAGCGACTTTCTATTTCTCCACCCTCTAACCAAAAAAAAAAAAAAAAATATTACAGTATTTTGTAAATGGAATTTCAAGGGAAAAACTTGGATTGTTTCATCTTTTTTATAGATAGAAAAAACTCTAGTATTTTGTGTTTAGGCTTCTTTTATGTAGAATCCAATATGGGTAAGTTTCGAGATGGGTTTTTGTTCCTTGGCCTTTAATTAGAGTGAAGGTCATATATTCATGTTCTTGAGAACTATTGGCATTATTTGTAAATGCTGTTTAATTTTTATTGCTGGAAGGGTGTAGACTAGTTATGCTTTTGTATTTGTGGCTAGATTTCATAACAAGTTTACAGTGGTCTTCCTATTTTAAAGCTGTAATTTTCTGCTATTTATGTTTCATTCTTGATTAAACTCTTGTTTGCTTGGTTGACCTTGTCTATCCATATTTTTATACTATGTGAGTTTTGATGAAATTATATGTTCCTGGTTTATGGAAACATATTCTAAATAAGGTTTACTGATGCTTCTATATGTTTGTCAAGTGAGCCTTTGTACTACCTACAATTTTTGTTATCTTTAGACGGGAGTGATGGTGAAAGATTTTCTGAATTTGTGCACTATCCACTCTTACTTGTGCTCTTCCGATCTATCTAGAAATGTCCTAATTTTGTTGTATGAATGAATATGATTAGATGCTGGAGAAGAAAATACAAAAAGAGATGTTGGATATGGCTTTTTGCAATTGCAATGAGAATGAATGGGGATTTCGGTGCATTCAGGGTCAGGGAAGAGAGAAAGCAAGTAATAAGGAGCAATGGCCTAATTTACATAGATATACTTTGTCCGAAGTTGTGACGTTTCAAGAAAACAATCAAGCTGTAAGGAACTTGTATATATCTCAATAAATGAGCAAAACGTGTCCCATTAAAGCTTAGTTGAATCTGCGTTTGAAGAGAAAGGCTTCGTTTGTTTCATTAGCTAGTGGCAAGTGGTAACATGTATAGTTGTATACTGATAGATTTGACCTATGGAGTTCTACTACTAATGAGCTTTATGAGTTGACCTATGGAGTTCTACTACTAATGAGCTTTATGAGTTCTTTAGCCTAGTCGCACTGTGATTCTCTCTTATATATTCTAATATTTAAATTTTTCCTTTTATCAGTTACTGATATTACTTGTTTTGTAACCTAAGAAATGTTTTATATTTTGCTACTTATATTTGAATTTCAAGCTCATGTATGTCACCCTGCAATACATAATGTAAGTGGAAGATCCTATTGGAAGGATGCGAGAATCAATATCAATTCTTGTATTTGTATCACCTTTAGTTTTTTTGTGTAACAAGGGGGTTTTTAGTGGTATTTGTATCATTTTGTGTAATCAATTTGTATCACCTTTAGTTTTTTGTGTAACAAGGGGCTTTTTAGTGGTATTTGTATCATTTTGTGTAATCAATTTGTACTATGTGCACCAACTTTTGTAACTTGCAGTCAGAAACTATTCAGTTTGGACATCCTGCCCTCAAATAATGGTCGAAAGCCGCTAGAAGGGTAGTAAACCATAAAAATCAAGGCAGTAGAAACACTTTTCATAATTAATATGATAGTGACATGAGCCATTTATATCTGATGCTAGTGTTCAAAACATTTAGAAAAAAACTTCCGATCTTTTTTCTCAATCGCCATAAAGGATAAGAACTAATATTTTCCTGAACATACAACTATAATTTACTTTCCCTCAACAGACAACTAACCTGGTAAATTCACTTTGGAGAGCCATTCCTATGAAGGAAAGAGGAAAATGGCTTATGCGAGAACCCCTCAACATTTGTTACAGGTTACAACATAGCAACATGTTAAATTGACTTTATATATAGCTACAGATTACAAGTAGGACGACAAAGTGGAATCCATCTTTCTTCCCAAGCTACAGACAGACAACCATTAGCCTCAATACCGATTCTTGTTTGGGCAATCCTCCAACTAATGATTCAACATCATGCAGCATAGTTCTTCCCAACATCTTCAAACCTACAATGATAAATTGAAGGTTACCAAACCACTATGGAATGACAAAAATTGCAAAATTAGGCTGTTAAACTATCAAACCAGATGCTTTATAATTACAATATAGATAAAATTAACCAACAAGTGTATTTCATTTCTCTGTGCAAGAAGCTAAGGAATCAGTGTTTTCAGTAAAAACGCAACGTCAAATTTCCTCACATTGTGAAAATTTTAACAACTTCATTTTCTTCTATGCATATATACAATAATATAACCAAAACATGAGATCCTTGTATATTATTTACTCATTCAAATTCACTCTCTAATTGAACAAAATATGTATGTAAAAAGAAATTATTTTTCCTTGTATATTACTTTTTATTTTTCTCGTTGTTTCTTCTCCCTTCTTTGTTTCTCAAAGCTATTCTTCACATCTTTCAATGTTAAAAGTCACGTGCGCCATACATATATAACAACCAAATTTACTCCATGGAATCGATTAAGTAAAAATACAAACAACATGTACATCTCATGTGACAATAAATAAATTCAATCATGATTGAGAATCATATTACAAAATCATCAAAGTCTGCCCTTGTTGCCTTAAAGTTGAACTTTTCAACAACATTTTGCATACAAGAGCTTAAGTGCAAGAAGTCTTAGATTTCATGAGTCAAAATTATAACTCATGCCTGTACAACCAAAATTGATAGCTCTACTTCAATCAAAATCAAATTTATCATGGTACACAAAAATGTTATTGCCACGACAGAGATCTACAGATCATGCTATCAATGTTCACTTGCAAGCTTAATGATGTGAACTTCATCTTGGAAGGCGAAAATTTAACGGCGTGCCGTACAAGCCTAAAAATTTCATCATAATCCCACAGCTATACCATAGTACCATGGAACAAGCCTTATTTTCACAATCAATAATCTTTTTCATTGCAATAATATTTAGCAAAAAGAAAAAGGATGAACAAGCATTACCAGACAATACTCAGCAGTACACAAAAGTAAAGAAAACTTCTCAAAATCCCAGAATTTGACAACCGTCTACAAAAGCATCAATCCAGTAGCTCATATATGTAGAGAACTTTGCTGGTGGCCTTCCACATAGAACAAAAATGATCTGATTTTCTTGTGAGTGGGTCATGTAAAGAACCGGTAAATTAACTAAATAACAAAAACTAAACTTACAGTAAACAAAACTGCCCAATCATGTCAAACACATTCATGTACACCTTCAGCTTTATCTGCAACATGAACACCGCAGGAGTCCTTGACCAACAGAATCATGCGCCATTTGCCACAGAATGCATTTTCATTGAAGGTTCACCGAGTGGCTTATCAGTGGATAAGCTGTAGTTAGGCTGTCATGTGCTCCTATCAAAAATTGAAGTTACATGCAAGAATTTGAACTTAAGTTCCAGCCATCAAGGAAAAATGTTAGGATCACCTCTTAAGCTATTCCATGGAACTGACTAAGGAAAAATGTTAGCATCATCTCGTAAACCCCTTTTTTTTACGATTGGGCATTGCAACATCGCAACTTTAAGATTCGATCGAGTTTCGTCCTTATCTCGTAAGCCCTTTTTCTCAGAGCAAGCCTTTCAATCACTGGAGATGCAAATGTGAATTGAAGAAATAGGAGGAGAGAATCGAAGGTTGGATGGAGGTGACGACGATAATGGGAAGCAGGAGGAGGTTAGATGGAGATGAGATGCCGGAATAGCAGAGGAGGCCGGAATTGCGAAAGAGCGATGTATGGTGGGTTGGGGTTTTTGGAGAACAGAGCCCAGATAAAAAAATGGGGAAATTGGCCAGTTGACCAAACACCCAAAACATTTTGGGTGAATGACCCTTGACCCAAACAATAGTAATAAAAATAAATGAAAAACCTTAGAAAACATGAATTTACCATCATATCCTTGATTTCTCCCCAAAAATCCTCAATATCCCTATTCCCTAACGTCTTGCTTCACGTCGTGAGTTCTGGGAAATCCTCCAACAAGCTTGAAAATACCTAACCCCTCATCTTCAATTCAAGTCTCCAACGTCTCTCTCCCACACCCAATTGAAGCCACAAGACAACAATTATTGTATCAAGTCATCAAATTGCAAAGCTCCGCGCAACTAAGCTACGCCGCCGTGCTCCACTGCTATCCGTCTCCTCAGAAGCAAAGAAAAGGGAAAAATGGCGTATGCAGCAATGAAACCCACAGGAAAAGATTCACAAAATTTGGTTCACATTACTACAAGTAAGGATCATCAATTTACTGCTAATTTTACAGCAAGCTGTTGCAGTTATATATAATTAATAGTACAATGAATATATTTCATGTTTTCCCTTGAAAGTGCAATATATAAAAAATTTACATGTTTTCATGTATATCTGTAGGGCCTGGAGCTCACTCTCTGTGAAGCCTTCCACTGAGCTCTAGATCATTTTCGTCAAGAAGATAAACTATTGGCTATTATCTTTTAAACAAAATAAGTCTCAGACAAACAAAAGACTACATAATATAAAAAATATATATAATATATTTCATGTTTTCAATGTGTTTAGACAATTTAGATCGAAAGTTGATCGAGTTTTATTAAAAATGGCTCAATCTAACTGGTAATGTTATTTAACTTAGACTTAGCACGACCGACAGCGTCTCATATCCGGTCCTGTCCTGAAATATTATGCTATAACTTGGGTTTGGTTGGGAAAGGGAATTGGTACAGAGTGAAATCTCGAGCTGAGATTCAACACGGAGCGCCATCACTTCAACTATGCAGCTATGATACCACCATCGTGGCACAGGTGCAGTGATTGCCTGAATCGATTCGAAATCGACCGCAACTTGACCACCTCAATTAGGCTGCATTCCTATTAATATTTTCAGTCTGTTTAATTTATTTGGGTCAGAGTTGAGTGAATTTTGCAAAGGAAATGCCCAATCTAACGTGTAACGTTATGTAACTTAAACTAAGCGCGACCGACAGCGTTTCAAACTAATGTCCAGCCCAGATATAATGTTCTATAACTTGGGTTCGGCTGAGAAATGAGATTGGATTGTCGGGGTGAAGTTTGGAGCAAAGATTAAACAAGGAACGCCATCACTGTACCTATGTCGCTATGTTACCACCATCACGGCATGGATGCAGTGATAGTCCAAATTGATTCAAAATTGACTGCAACTTGACACACGTGATCTGACCATGTTTTTATTTATGTTTTTTATGTGCTTAGTTAAAATGGATAAGAGGTTGGTCGAGTTTTGCTAAAAAAGACCCAATCTAACTTGTAACGTTATATAACTTTGACTTCTCAAGACCGATGATGTTTCGTATAACATTTGGCCCTGAAATGATGTTCTCTAACTTGCGTTTCGCTGGGAATATGGATTAGTTCTTGGGGGGTGAAATTTGGAGCAAAGATTCAACAAGGAGCGCCATCACTACACCTATGTCACTATCTTACCACCGTCGCAGTATAGGTACAGTGATAGCCTAAATCAATTCGAAATCGACTGCAACTTGCCACACTAGATCCAGCCATGTTCTTTTTTATGTTTTTAGTATGTTTAGTTAATGTGGATAAGATGTTGGCCAAGTTTTGCTAAAAAGCTCTTCCGATCTCCCAATCTAACTTGTAACGTTATCTAAGTTAGACTTAGTACGACCGATGACGTTTCGTATACTGTTCAGCCCCAAAATAATATGTTATAAATTGAGTTTGGTTGGTAAATGGGATTGGATCGTCGGGGTGAAATTTAGATCAAAGATTCAACAAGGAGCGTCATCACTACACCTATACAGCGACGTTACCACCGTCGCGACACGGGTGCAGTGATGGACCAAATCAATTCGAAATCGACTGTAACTTGACATACTCAATCTGATCATGTTCTTATTTATGTTTTTAGTGTATTAGTTCATTTGGATCAGAGATTGAGTGAGTTTTGCCAAGCAAGTGCCCAATCTAGCTTGTGACGTTATCTAACGTAGACTAAATGCGACCATCGGTGTTTTGAACTACTGTCCGGCCTCAAAATAATGCGTTGTAACTTGGGTTTGGCTTGGTTCATGGGGGTGAAATTTAGAGCAAAGATTCAATACGGAAAGTCATCACTGTACCTATGGCGCTATAATACCACCATCGCAATAAATGTGCAGTGATGACCTGAATCGATTCAAAATCTACTGCAACTTGACCCCCTCAATCAAGCTACAGTCCTATTAATGTTTTCAGTGTGTTTAGTTCATTTGGATTAGAGTTGAGCGAGTTTTGCAAAGGAAATGCCAAATCTAACTTGTCACGTTATGTAACTTAGATTAAGAGTGACTGACGGCGTTTCGAACTACTGTCTAGCCTCGAAATAATGCTCTATAACTTGAGTTTAGCTGAGAAATGAGATTGGATCATCAGGATGAAGTTTGGACCAAAGATTCAATAAGGAGCTCCATCACTATGCCTCTACCGCTATGTTACTGCCTTCGCGGCATAGGTACAGTGATAGCCCAAATCGATTCAAAATCGACCGTACCTTGACACACTCGATCCGACCACGTATTTATTTATTTTTTTAGTGTGTTTAGTTAATGTGGATAAGAGGTTGGTTAAGTTTTGCTAAAAAAAGGCCAAATCTAACTTGTGACGTGATCTAAGTTAGACTTAGCACAACCGACGACGTTTCATATACTGTTCGACCCTGAAATAATATATTATAACTTGGGTTTGGCTAGTAATGAGATTAGATCGTCGGGGTGAAGTTTGGAGTAAAGATTCAACAAAGAGCGTTATCACTGCACCTATGTCGCTATGTTATCACCGTCGCGTCACGGATGTAGTGATGGATCAAATCGATTTGAAATCGACCGTAACTTGACACACTCGATCCGACCACATTCCTATTTATGTTTTTAGTGTGTCAGTTCATTTGGATAAGAGATTGAGCGAGTTTTGTCAAGAAAGTACCCAATCTAGCATGTGACATTATTTAACTTAGATTAAACACGACCGTCAGCATTTCGAACTACTGTCCAACCTCGAAATAATGCCCTATAACTTTGGTTTGGCTGGGAAAGGGTATGGGTCATGGGGGTGAAATTTGGAGCAAAGATTCAACACGAAAAGCCATCACTGCACTTATACCGCTATAATATCATCATCGTGGTAAAGGTGTAGTGATAGTCCGAATCGATTCAAAATTGACTAAAACTTGACCCCCTTGATCAGACCGTGTTTCTATTAATGTTTTTAGTCTGTTTAGTTCATTTGTAACCCTACACATGTTACAAAAATAAGCAGAAACAATAAATTTCTTTAAACTGCTATCACGACATCCATGCCGTGACGTAGTACAGATCACGTCATGTATGTCGTGGCAAGAATTTAACACTACCGTCTGTTAGCACATTAGTGGAAAGAGATATTTTGTGAATTTTTATTATTTTTAAATGAGGTGATTAGTTGGACAAAGTTTATAGAGTGGTAATCTTTTAAATAAAAATTATGGTTGGCTTGGTCTTTTAAACAAAAACCCCATAAAAAATCTCCTTTTCTAAAGATGGACAGGACACAGGAATGAGTGGACATGGCGTGTAATTTTGTTTTAAGTTGAGGGTATTTCAGTCAGTTGACATGTTTGAGTATTTTATCGGGTGCGAGATGTATGTATACCTGTCATTTTTCTTCACGAGATTCGGTAGTGGATGGTTGCTCTGTGATTTTTACAAAAATTCTGGGGAGAGTACTCTCCCATACATAGAGAACCTCCCCTCCTGATAGGGATGGCAACAGGGATGGTTCGGGGCGGGTATACCCTCCCATGCCCCGGCCCTGTAGCTGCCCCGTACCCGATTAAATCAAGTACGGGGTGAGTACGGTTCGGGGCGGGTACGAGAAAAATACCTGTTACCTGCCCCGTTAAGAAAAGACCTAAAAAATTGAAAAAAAATTGAAACTACATACTTATAAACTTGAGCAAAAATTTAACAAAAAGAACATTCAGCAAAATGGTTAAGGTGGGTGTTAGTTGCAACTTTGGCATGTGTTCGACCCTCTACAAGGGTCAAAATTTTTTTAACCAATTAAAAAGAAAAAAAAGCGGGTATCGGGTCGGGGCGACCCTTACCCGTCCCCGACCCGATAAGAATTCAGAGCGAAATTTTTCACTCCGTACCATCCCCTTTCAAGTCGGGTACTAACGGGTATTGAGTTTTCGGGTTCGTTTTGCTATTCCTACCTCCTGATTGGTGGGTATGCACTCTCTCCCCGTGGGGAGAGATAACACCCCCCCCCCCCCC